>JABSTQ010001957.1:0-61481 GCA_013358835.2 Ixodes persulcatus
AATATATATATCATTTACGAGCACCGACAACCAATACAAATGAAAGAAGCAAAACTGCGCTGGAACAAAATGGCGTCATTCAGTTCAGAAATTTGCTGTGCGCTGCCATTCGCTTCCTAAAACCTGCACCGTCAAGCAGTGGGCGCGTCAAAGAATGTCGCTACTTTTAGGAAGCTCTTATCTAGGGACTTTACGAGAAAGCAGCAGCGAGCGACGACGGCGGCAACAGGCAACAGCAAGCGACGGTTCGTTGGCCTAACAGCTGGCTATCGCGAGAGAAGATCAGCGGAGGAATCGGCAATACGGCGCACGGCTCTTTACCTACTATGCTCGTCATCTCAAATATTCGACGATGTAGAATGTGCGGGAAGGAGCTAGTGCGAGCCTGAATAGTAAGGGTCAATATGGCCTCTTTATTCGTTACGCTCTGGTGTAGAGTATACGGCGAATCTTCTAGGATGAACGGAAAAGCGTATCTTCTCGATGATGCACGCGGCATTAATATCCCCTTTAAGAGCGCATCGCCCCGATGCTACACAAAGCAAAACAAAATAATGGTAAGCTAAAAACGTCCTCTGGAAAACGAAAAGTCCTCAGTGCTTCCGAGAATCTTCTGTTCTTCGGTCGCAACCTCAAACATTTCGGCGACCATAAGGTGCTCCCTGTCCACATTGTGATATGTATTTCTTGAAACGCCGTTTCACGTGGACACTTCAAAGGAAGGAAATCAATCAATGATGTGGTCACCATATACACCAACTCATGTTTACAAACCAACCGGAGCGCCCCTAGCGGACGCCACCGGCGCCGCGCATGCGCGATGGGGGTGTGGGCAAGAAGCTCGCCGTCGCCCATAAACAAACGTTGAAATGTGTTGTTGTCGGCGTTGGTGTGAGTCCCCCTGTCCTTTTTCGCGTTCGAATTGTTGATTCTACGTCTTCCTGGCGATGTCTGAATATCTTGATCGGCGTCAGCGAAATTACCGAGGCACGTTACACCGCAAACTTTCGCGTGAATAATGTGACATGTGGCGAGTCATTCCGCGTGGACGCCGCAGTATGTACATACGCTAAAGCCTGATACGCATGATGAGATTTCGCTCGCAATTTTCAGTCGCGACGCCACTCGGGCTGCAAAAGCGTGAACCGTAGCTGAGATGGTCGACGTCGATACTAAAAATTGCAAGCAGAATCGGACCAACTGAATTAGGCATAACAAGTCGGTGATGGTCACTGGTAACTATGATCAACATCTCCTTGTATCTACTGTTTACATCGAGCCTGCTTACCAACCTTCAAATTTAAGTCTTTTGAGGCCTGCACTTACTTCTTATCGCAAGTACCGGGCCAACATTTGGTCTACGGGCCGGCGTCGTCTAAGAGAGCAGACGACAAGCAGAAACGTTTGAAAGAGCAGACGACAGTTCGAACGATCAGGCGGCCGTTTGAACTTGAAGATGCACTGAACGTAGTCCACAGGTGGTCCGTACAACTTGACGGTTTTCTGGCGTTCATGTTGAAACAAAACAAATAAATCTGATGACCACAAGTATCCATGAATTTAACCCAAGTGCTTCCCGCCGAAGCAATCGTTGTCCGACGGCGTTTGCTTTTCCCTTTTCACGGCGCATATACAGATTCTCAGACGAACCGAGCACGTGAAAACTGACCTTCAAACCTTTCTCGACACTTTTGGTACGGCCCCAGCGCGGCGTTTTGACGAGAAGGCAAGTTTTTGTCTGGTTCCTTTCAAAACAACGCCGGAATACACGTCTGGCATGGAGACTTCTGCCCACAGCCCCAGACCGGAAGTGCGACCGACGCGCCACCACCGCGCAGTGACGTCACAGAGCTGAGTTCATGTATATGGGCGAAAAAAAATGTTTCTTAAACTCTCTCTCGCTCTTTCGTATTCTCAGAACATTTGGTTTACAAAAATACGAATATTTACCATGTATGAGATTTCTACGGGTTGCAGAATATAAATAAAACGTAATTTTTGTTTTTTCACAACTATAGAGAGTTTTTTTTACATCCCCGACCAGGTGGTGCTGCGTGTTTAAGAAATAAAATAAACATGGCAACTTATTGCAGCAGAATAAACCAGAATCATATTTTCACGAAAAAAACGTTTTCCGTCAAACATTTGGGTGCGTAAATATGGTGCCCGGTATCGAGGAATTTATTTTTTTAATCCATTTTAGATGCTGCTGAATAGTTCGTTTTCAATCCATTCAAGTTGTTGATCTATGTTGATCTCTCTGTTTACAAGAAAGTTATGCTTACATATTCTGCAGATATCCTGAACTGTCGTCAACTTTTGGATCAAAACCTAGGTTTAACTACACGATATAATAAAATACAGTGAATATGCTTCAAAACTTTCTATTTTGCAAAACTGAAATCACCAAAAACACGAGCACATAAAAAGGAACCTTCATTGTCGTACTAAAATATACACCCTCCTTAACAGGACGTGGCTCTTCCTGCAGTAACGGTATTACTGCAGGAATAGCCAAGTATGACAATGTAACAGTTCATGGCGGAAATATCGAGATCAACAGAACCCCGGCCAGATTTAATCAGTAGCGGTTCTCGCTAATCTCTCCAACGGCTCTGGATTAGCTACGGTAAATCACGAGAAATGCCTTTGGCGATCATGTTAATTAACGAAATCCCCCCCCCCCCCCCTTCCCGCATCGCTCCGGTGTCAGATGTCTGACTATATGTACTGCCTCTGGGACAAGAGCGACGTTCTATTCCGGCCTTGGTGGGCACGAACACAAGCGGCGAATTAATCAGAGCTGAGAGGATTATCCTGGGCGTTTCACCCTTTCTCTTTTTATCCCCATAATCCGGCTCAGTCGCTGCGCTCGCCGAACGAATGACGACGCCGACGAACCCGACGCGGAAGCTGCTTGGCGTGCGGGAAAAAGCTCCCAGTCTGGAGGAGCCGCGAGATCCTGTCCTCGGAGAAGATTGGGAACTGCGGACGGCATATTGAGCCGAGTTGAATTGCGCACGTCAGGTGTGCTGGCTGTCTGCTGGGATATTCCATAGAAGGGAATTGAGAAAATGCGCTTTATTCTGATGAGATTAGATTGGCGTTTCTCCTTCTTCTTGTTTTTTTTTTTTTAACGTAAGATTGATGTAAGAGAGCTTGTGCCGTAATACCACCTTTTCAAGGATAGAAAAAAATAAAAAGAAACTACCTATATGCTAATAGAGGCCACCGAGCTCGCTGTTCATGAACGAGCCCGCGTTCACACTCACCAGGTGCACTCAGAGAAATCTGGAGGTTCTATTTCACTGCAAAGCACTCGAGAGTGTGAGATGCTGCTGTTTACGGAGGGCCCTTAACGAACGATGACGCTGGAAATGTGTTTATATCAAACGAAACAAAATTGCCTTTATCCGGCGCAATGTGCGAAGAACCAAATGGGATAGCTGTAGCACGTTCGCGCAAGTGCTTACATTCCTCTTATTTCCGTCGATGGGACATCCTTTGCTGACGTCATAGTCAGCATTCGGCCAATTGTGGTGGGCCCGACTAAAGCGACACTTTCGATCGCTCACGTCGCCAATAGCGCCTGGCTCGCCCCAGCACTTTGCAGGACTGTAGGCGCTCCGGATGTTTTTATACCGCGGTCCCAATGCAGATACATCCTACAAAAGACAGCGTGCTGACGCTGTCTGAGGAGAGTCTCTTTCGTGTAAGACCGTCCTGTCACATCGGTTATACAAAGGCAGTCTGCAGCCATGTTCGAAGCATCCGTATGTTTAAAGCAAATATGCCTCGAAGCATGCTTGGGGCGTGTCCGCAGATTATTTTCAAACCGCGTCGACGCTTCGCCTCGGCTTTACGTTGTCGCGTACGTTGTGCCACCGCCACCACGGCCGCTCAATCGCCTCCTCCCCCGCTCCACCGCGGCGCGTCATTGGAAGCGTGCCCGAAGCCTCTTTCCCTCTTGTAAGAGGGAAAGGGGACGTAACGAGCCAACGGAAGGAGCGAAAGATCACTGCGGAAACCGCGCCGCTACCTGACGAAACCTTCCAGCCCAGTACAAACCACGACCGTCCAAACGGAAGACAGCTGCACGCACCACGACAATATCTGCCAACGCATGTAATATCGTCCCGTTGTTGACAACACGGCCGCCGAGAGTGCTTTGCGACAATTCCGTTATTGGTCACTGGTCCGCAGACGCGATGTCGCTACATGGAGGTCGAAAGCAGCGACTGTGATCCAGAACATCCCCGACGCTCATCGACCAGAGTAACATCCGGGCGCCGGGACGGTGAGGCCGCCGGTGTCGCCACTGTCGGTCCGAGTCGGACATTAATTTTTCTCGCCCTGTCCGCCGCGTGAAATATGGCCCGGAGCGCTAATACGACAGGGGAGAACTCACTTTGTTTTTATCCCTGCTCGCAGCCGCAAGGCCACGGCGCGCTCTTGCTGTGATATGTCACTATGTTTTCGGGTTCCTGGGAAGGACGCCAGGATCTGTCGATGCAGATTGGGAGACTATAGGCGAAGAATGGATGAATGTGGCTGAACGTTTTTATTCGGGCGGCGGCTTGCGGCGCGTAGCCATACATTTTATTCGACAAATAACGAATCTTTCATTAGGTAAAGCAAAAGTGAAGTTAAATTGAACAGTGTGCTTGAATATTCAAAATTAATGAAGCTTTTGACTCCAGTGAAATAGACTGCACCTAGCGGGTAGACCAGAAAGCTGTGGTGGCAGGTTCGCTCGCAGACTTTCCCGGTCGACTAAGATATTCACAGCGCCTGGTGGTCTAGGGGCGTAGCCGTGGAAATGGGCTCAAAGAACACGATGAAAATCGCCAATACTTTAATCTATAGTCACTGATAACTTAAGAAACGCAGGGCGCAAAGCGTCCCGGTCAACTTAATTTTTCTCCGCTGTTAATGAGAATTACCCCGTAAGGCATAACGTCACAACATGGTGCTGTGTTCTAAACAAACCGTTCCAATTGCTGTTGTTGCGGGCAAATGCATGGTGGCTAGATACAAGGCCAGAATTTGTCTGATAAAGTATACAACATTGTTCATGCTGACAAAGGCTGGCAAGCACAAAATCTCTGATAGGCCTTTTAGGGAAGGAGAGAGGAGCGTCTGAACGGCACCGCTTACCGATGACAAACAGAGTGAGATGGCGCAGCATGACAGGAAACGCCGCGAAGCGCACGACAGCGCCGTCGCGCGCCGCGCGCATGAGTTTGGTTTTGTGTTTTAGAAACCATCAGCCCTGGATAGCTCAGTCGGCAAAGCACTTGGCTCATAATAACAAGTTGGTGAGTTTAGAGTGTGTAGCCCAAAAAATCGACCGCGAATCTCGACGCTCATTAACTGGTAGAAAGGTCGCTCGATCGACGCGGATCGGCCGAGTCCGGTGAGTATGGGAGGTTCTGGAAAACTGCCAGGCTTTAAAACCCGACTAGTGCCAGTATCTTCATTTCAAGAACTGCAATGAAGTTTATATGCCACGTGTTAAGCTATCTGAAGAAGAGCGCCGTGAGCCTAGGTGCCGCGCTCAGCAGCCTTTTGAAGCGACACCGGAACCTTTCACACGCAACACAATTGCCCAGCAGTTTGCTACACAATATCTTATATGACTCGATGTGGGCGTATCGCTTTTTGGTGTCGGTTATTGAACTCTCATGAAAGTCGGCTGATAGAACGCATTTCGTGTTGTATAGTGAATACATTTTTGTAAGCATTGTTTCCTTAACAACAAACCATGAATATTTTCCTCTCTTCTCGGTGTCATCTAGCGATGATAAAAGCATGTAATAAAGTTTTACGACCGGTTTTGCTTTGCTAGCAGGTGACACGATAGCTTTGCGGAATCAATGGACTTTTCTGACAAACGACGAAAACTTCTATTCTCGGGGACAACATTCTGGGGGTATTTTGAAAGCGAAAGGTGCCCATGCACAGGTTTGATCAAAGCTCGAGAAACGCGAGCGCGCAGACACCTGCCCGTAGAGGCTTCAGGATTATTGCGGAAGGATAAAACACTGTGAAGCCGAATCACATAACGATGATAAGTTACGACGACGACGTGGAGTATATCAACATCGAAGTGCTGGTCAGCGCGCATTTTATGATGTTATGACGGCCGTTGCTTCAGCGCACATCTGTGAAATCAGACGAACTGTCTATAAGAGGTGTAAACTTGCCCTAATGTTTTTACCCAGTTCTTTTGGTATATAGAGCCTTTTTGAAAACGGAAGTATCGGTAGGATTTTTTCTCTCACTGTAATTGTTACAAGCAGGTGCCAAGGACACTCACACATTGCGAGCCTACAAAAAAGATTTGGGATATCAAACCGATCATGTTAAAGTCAAATCCTTTTCCCCTTCATTGCAGTGCACGTCAATCTGAAAAATAAATAGAACAGTGTGACTAGTCCGATAGCGCTTTGACATCATGTATTAAATTCTTCTCTAGCCGTTGCAGTGCCATATATTTACCAGGCTATCCCCCTACGTCTCACGATCTTCGTCAGACAGTATCCCGTATCGCACTCAAATGCAATTAGTCTTTTTTATATATATAAATTTAATTACCTTCTCTTAGACCGGCGATGTTCCAAATAAATACATGATCAAAACAGTATCTAATTAAAAACAGAAAAAATAAACATAGGGACGGACAGAACACCACAAAAAAAAAGTATCAATATGCAAATGATTCAAATTGTTACAGACGGTACGCTTCTGTCATTCCCAGGAGGGTTAAGACGGCAGCGCTGACATCCCGAGCGCTGACATCTGAGGTCCCAAGAGAAAAAACGAGAAAGAATGCGACAGAACAGCGGAAAAAAAAGCAGGCAATAAGCCGGGCGTGTTCGTTTAGCCGCGACGACTTGAAGTTGTTCGAGCGCTGGTCAAGTTTATCTTTTTTATACAATGCGCGACACCGGTGTTTTTCACTAAGTAACTAAAAAGAAAGGCTAGGAAAAAAATAAGTGCCGACCTTGCAAGTCATATTTTCCTGTTTCTTTTGGGTATATTAAAGCGACGCCAGTGATCTGAGCCCATCGGGGCCACCGATGGTACTACCGATGTCCGCGTCTAGAGCCACTAAAGGAGCTACGATTAGAGTATCGGCACTCTGTTCCCCGATCTGCTAGTGGGCGCCACCATCTTGGTGCTTATTGCGGTTCAGACGCAACTGTCGATCGTCACCATTCAGAAACGCGACTTTCTCAGATTTAGATACGGTGTTAGGAAGCTCAGATAATAGGGAGCTTTAGGAGACCGTTTTTGCACATCAGATTCGGTACGCTGGTCACTCCATTACAAACTGCGCATGCGCTACCACAGGAGACTCGCATATGCGCAGTTCGTGCCGGAGCGCCCGTCGTATACCCCGTATCGGATGTGCAAAAACGGTTCCCTAAAACTCTAAGTTTGGGGAGTTGTAGGGAACCGTCTTTGCACATCCGATAAGGTACTATGGGCCTTCCGGTACGCACTGCGCATATGCTGCTGCAGAAGACTCGCACATGCGCAGTTCTGCATTCGTCCCTAAGGGCCCATCGTACCGTATCGGATGTGCAAAAACGGTTCCCTAAAACTCTAAGTTTGGGGAGTTGTAGGGAACCGTCTTTGCACATCCGATAAGGTACTATGGGCCTTCCGGTACGCACTGCGCATATGCTGCTGCAGAAGACTCGCACATTCGCAGTTCTGCGTTCGTCCCTAAGGGCCCATCGTACCGTATCGGATGTGCAAAAACGGTTCCCTAAAACTCTTAGTTTGGGGAGTTGTAGGGAACCGTCTTTGCACATCCGATAAGGTACTATGGGCCTTCCGGTACGCACTGCGCATATGCTGCTGCAGAAGACTCGCACATGCGCAGTTCTGCGTTCGTCCCTAAGGGCCCATCGTACCGTATCGGATGTGCAAAAATGGTTCCCTAAAACTCTAAGTTTGGGGAGTTGTAGGGAACCGTCTTTGCGCATCCGATAAGGTACTATGGGCCTTCCGGTACGCACTGCGCATATGCTGCTGCAGAAGACTCGCACATGCGCAGTTCTGCGTTCGTCCCTACGGGCCCATCGTACCGTATCGCATGTGCAAAAACGGTTCCCTAAAACTCTAAGTTTGGGGAGTTGTAGGGAACCGTCTTTGCACATCCCATAAGGTACTATGGGCCTTCCGGTACGCACTGCGCATATGCTGCTGCAGAAGACTCGCACATGCGCAGTTCTGCGTTCGCCCCTAAGGGCCCATCGTACCGTATCGGATGTGCAAAAACGGTTCCCTAAAACTCCAAGTTTGGGGAGTTGTAGGGAACCGTCTTTGCACATCCCATAAGGTACTATGGGCCTTCCGGTACGCACTGCGCATATGCTGCTGCAGAAAACTCGCACATGCGCAGTTCTGCGTTCGTCCCTAAGGGCCCATCGTACCGTATCGGATGTGCAAAAACAGTTCCCTAAAACTCTAAGTTTGGGGAGTTGTAGGGAACCGTCTTTGCACATCCGATAAGGTACTATGGGCCTTCCGGTACGCACTGCGCATATGCTGCTGCAGAAGACTCGCACATGCGCAGTTCTGCGTTCGTCCCTAAGGGCCCATCGTACCGTATCGGATGTGCAAAAACGGTTCCCTAAAACTCTAAGTTTGGGGAGTTGTAGGGAACCGTCTTTGCACATCCGATAAGGTACTATGGGCCTTCCGGCACGCACTGCGCATATGCTGCTGCAGAAGACTCGCACATGCGCAGTTCTGCGTTCGTCCCTAAGGGCCCATCGTACCGTATCGGATGTGCAAAAACGGTTCCCTAAAACTCTAAGTTTGGGGAGTTGCAGGGAACCGTCTTTGCACATCCGATAAGGTACTATGGGCCTTCCGGTACGCACTGCGCATATGCTGCTGCAGAAGACTCGCACATGCGCAGTTCTGCGTTCGTCCCTAAGGGCCCATCGTACCGTATCGGATGTGCAAAAACGGTTCCCTAAAACTCTAAGTTTGGGGAGTTGTAGGGAACCGTCTTTGCACATCCGATAAGGTACTATGGGCCTTCCGGTACGCACTGCGCATATGCTGCTGCAGAAGACTCGCACATGCGCAGTTCTGCGTTCGTCCCTAAGGGCCCATCGTACCGTATCGGATGTGCAAAAACGGTTCCCTAAAACTCTAAGTTTGGGGAGTTGTAGGGAACCGTCTTTGCACATCCGATAAGGTACTATGGGCCTTCCGGTACGCACTGCGCATATGCTGCTGCAGAAGACTCGCACATGCGCAGTTCTGCGTTCGTCCCTAAGGGCCCATCGTACCGTATCGGATGTGCAAAAACGGTTCCCTATAACTCCGTATTGTTTTGCTCTGTGGCGAACTGTTTTAACATTTCAAGAGGACGGAAAAGTATTTTCTGCGATTTCAGATAAAGCTTCAACTAACTCGCAACCATGGTTTTAAGCCCAAGACGGCTCAAGTGTCGTTATACGGAAGCGTAGCTTATTTACGGCTTTATCCGCGTATATGCCCCGCGGTTCCGAAACGGCCGCAGTGCATGAGGCATTTCCCTCTAGATCAGGTGTCTTCAAACCCCGGGCCGTGCATGGGCCAGATCCGGCACGCGGAAGTCTTTCCGGCCAGCCCGCGGCTGTCCGCAGTCCTTCTAACGAAACCCGACCCGCGGCCCGATTCCAGCAGACCCGCTTCTGCCGGCACAAAATCAAGTGCACGGTGAAGAAGCGGCGCTGGAACGTGCTCCAAATGCGCAGACGAAGATACAAGAAACGAACGAGAGAAATTGTATTGCGATCTCTAACGTGGGTTCTCTCTCCATAATATGAATTGAACATCGTCATCATCAGCGTCACCATTCTTTGTCTCCAGCTTCATGCCTCTGTAACTATGTTAAAATTGTTTGGCGCTCTAACGTTCGTTGTGCTTAGTGTCCTTCGTCACAACTATTGCATTTGTCCGCATTAGTTGTATCATTTACTATTTTTGCACTGGGTGAATGTGCTAAATTTTTCATGCGCTTTCATTAATGTCTACTAAATTTTCTTGGTCACAATGTTTATGTAAGTTCGTAATTAGCTAAATATTAAACTTCAAATTGAAGTATTGAAGCATACACATTCATTCAACTTAGAGTGCTCTTTTTAATGCATCCTATAACAATATTTTTTTGTGTGAAAATGCTTATCTTCGATTATTTATTTAGTTTTTTTTTCTCTTTTATAATTACTCTTTTTTTTTTCGTCACTCGAGACTGCGACAGATCCCTAATCCAGAACCTTAGTCAAAATGTTTAGAGACCCCCACTCTAGATAATTATATAAACGCTATGGTCATTCCGCATGCAATCGTCCTCAGCTGCTGGCAACTCTAGACGCATCGAGAACCGGAAGTTGCAGTCACAAATATTTCAGAAACAGTCGATTCCCGGCAAACTTCTGCTTAGGTAAGTGTGGGATGAAGGCTTCCTATATAAATTCATTTTAGACGTTTAAACCCCAAATATGATTCTCGAATTGTTTGTTCGGAGCGATATTCAATTCCTTCTATTCGTCCATACCAACGGTCCTAGCAACGGTTTGTTTGGAGCAGTGACGTCACACTTACGGGGGTGAATTGCGACACGAGCTGACGAGAACGCCAAAAACACGAATCACGATGCAAGAGGCGTGAACATATTAAAGTGCGCCCTAAATTTCTGAAGGTGTTTGCCCAACTCCGACGTCTTGCATTAAAATCCCCTTCTCATCCGGTTAACATTTAGGCCGCCAGAACACGCCACTTATCGCTGCACGAATGGATGGGCGGTTGCACCCCGCTTCTCTCCTTCGCGTCTTCTCCGCTGGGTGGCGTTGCCCTCTGTGGAGGTGCGAATAATGCATGGAAGATTGATCCCTGTGTCAAAAGAAGTGGATTTTTGTTTTGCGAGCGCAACAAAACGAATGAAGGAATCGGTTGCGCTTGTAGTAGCGCCAAGTCCTTGCAAACCAGAGAACACGAAATCCAAGCTGCAACAACGCGATGCAAGCAGTCTATTATACTCGGTTTCACTCTAATCCAGATTTGTACGGTACTCATTGCAAGTAATCAGTCACTTTTTGGAGTAATTATATAATAGTTTTGTTACAAATATGAGAAAGTGATCGCAACAGTATTCAGTTTACTTTTGGAAGTATCCTAAAATTACCCGTAACCATTATTTCTTTTTCCTTCCCATTTCTAATGGCGCCCTCTGTTCGTACAAGTTTCCTACGAGGGAAACCCCGAATCTACCGATTTCGGTGAAATCGGTGGATTCGAATCCACCGATTTCGGTAAACAATCCTCCTGGCAGAGATTTGGTTAACGAAATCTCCGCCAGGAGTATGGTTTACCAAAAATCGGTGGATTAAGATGATAAGTATATAGTTCATAATTTTGTCTTTCTAAAGCCGGAAACACATTTGCAAAAAAACAAACCGAAAATCGGAGAGAAATCGGAGGCTGCGAAAATCGTAGCTTGCGATTTGCGGAAGACGAGCCACATGAGGTGGAATGCGCGGCGCGGAAATCGCAATGCACTGCGGTTTTCGTGCTCTGACTTCAGGAGGCTGTTCGGTAGTCTGGCGAACTGGCGTCCCATATTTCGCGCCTCTTAAAAACTTCAGCTATTAAAACCTCGTTGAATGTCACGCGAGCCTTTGTACCACCACCCTCTGATAGAGACAGAAGGGGTTTTCTACGAAGGTTGAGATGAGAACGCAGAGATGGCATACGATGTTGCCTGCGCTGCTTCCGAAGCTGCGTGAGCCGCCATGTTGCGAGCCGATCGTATCGTTTCGTTCCGTCCTGTTCCGGGCTTTCGCTCACCGAGCTCCTCCGCCCCGAATGCGGAGACGCCATGCGAAAATATCTGGCGCTGCAGATCTTTCGAACCGCTTCCGATTTTCGGAAAGGGGGAGGAGCAAGGGAGGAGCTTACCTGCCGTGCGATTTTCGTGTGCGGTTTTCGCGCAAAATTCGGTTTTTTTTTTTTTTCGCAAATGTGTTCCCGGCTCAACAAAATAACGTACAGTGCGCAAAGAGGTCCGTTTCTGAAACCGGCAGAAAACTCAGTCATTTTGAAAATCTGAAGTAATGGGTGAAGTATAACAGCTACTATATTCTTTTCCAGGTGTACAAGACTGCTATAGTAGGAGCGCTGCCGATGCTACCAGTTGATACAGCCAAGCAAGCCACTTCCAAAAGTGCATCGTCACGAAGCTCGATGTCTTTGTGGGTTGGCTACTTCCACCTACACCAATCACACCAAACAAAAACAAAAAAACCTCTGGATCGCGATGCATTCACTCTGTGCGATTGGTTTAACCGGTTTATACCAAACCCACAAAGACAACGAGCGTCATGACCGTACAGTTTTGGCGCTGCCATGGCGTAGGCTGCAGTAGGACTTAGAGTGAGATGGAGTATAGTTTTTTTTTTTTTTATTCCGCTTCAAATACACACGTCTTTCATCTTGCCAAGGCTATGGGTTCACACATTTGCGTTTGAGTAACTCTCAGTTCACACATAAGCGTTTGAAGTAAACGCTTTCGACAAGAGCCTTCACAGGCGGCACACTGGCGTTATCTATAGGGTGGCGCTGGAACCCTTCCGATCTGCGTGTATAACTCGACTGTTTTGCAAAATTTGAGACATCATATATACGCGGCGCTATCTGTGAGAAATAGTCGCTTATATCAGTTTTAAAAATAATTTCGAGCCCATATTGACGAGGTAAAAGTACGATGCTTAAAAAAGAAGCTATAGAAATATATACAACTCAACTCTCTTACGTCATGCAACTGTGGTGGCACTGCTGTCGGCACTGCACATGCGCAAACACTTCCCCTTGGGCAAATCTGGCTTCTGCACACGCCCAGTACCCTTACCTGGTGTGGGCAAACGCGCGCTTATTTGCAGTGTCTTGGTCTATACGCAGATGGTAAGTGCTTCAGGGCTGTCTAATGGACGGCGCCTGTCTGCCAGTGTTTTGTATTTAATGGGGTTGCTTTATAGGCCGAATCAAGCTCAAGGTCACGTCCTCGTTCTCAAGGTCATGTCCTCATGGTCGTGTCCTCAAGTTCGTGACCTCAAGGTCGTGTCCTCAAGGTCGTGTCCTCAAGGTTACGTAACGCCCGTGGCTGAAGCTGAAGGTCGCGTTATGAAGCTTACGTAACAACCTGACTACAGCGATGATGGCTGAAGCGTTAGCGCCGGTTGCAGAAGCTCGGCTCGCTCACCGCGCGCATGCGCGCGACAGGGAGAAATAAAGAAAGAGAGAGAGAGAGGGAAGGACGCAGGGAGCGCCCGTTGGGCAAACTCCGCTCGCTAGCTAGCTCGCTCGCTCGCACGCGCGCGCGCGAAAGGGAGAAAGAGAGGAAGGGAGGGAAGGGGAAAGAACAAAAAGGAGAGAAGAAATAGAAATTAAAATAACGAGAGAGAAAGAGAGGGAGAGAGAGACCAACAACGCTCAAGGTCGCGTTATCTAAGTCACGTAACGCCCGAGGATGTAGTAAAGGGTAAGCTCCGGCCACGTAAGCTCGTAAGCGCCGGTAGCTGAATCTGACGTGACCTGACATCCTTGACGCCCGTCACGTCAAGTGACCGACGTCCGAAGCATGACACCGTCCGAGCATAGCTGGTGCGTGAGGCCAGACCAAAGCATATAAACCGAATTTATATTAACGCGGTAGCTTTATATGCCCAACCACGCTCAAGGTCATGTCCTTCTGGTCATGTCCTCAAGGTTGCATAATCGAGATCACGTAATGCCCCTGGTTGAAGTGCCCGGTCGCGTAATCAAGGTCACGTAAGCGCCCATTGCGTAAGCTCCGTTTGCGTAAGCGCAGGTCGCATAAGCTCGTAAGCGTTCGGTGATTCCCAAACATGGACCCACTGCTCGGACATGGGGGGTGTAAATAAAGTTTTTCTCTCTCCCTCTTTCTCTCGTAAGTGTCGGTTGCTGAAGCTGACATGACATCACGTCCTTGACGTCGTCCTTGAAGTCCTCTTAGAGCTCGTCCTAGAGAATGTCCTTGAGGTCGTCCAAGAGGTCGCTCTTGACGACGTCCTCTAAGACGTCATTTTCGGCATCGTCCTAAACACTGTCCTTGACGTCGTCCTCGACGTCGTCTTAGACGGCGTCCTTAAAGTCGTACTAGAGGTCGTCCTCCATGACGTCCTTGACGTTGTCCTGGAGGTCGTCCTAGACGCCGTCCTTGACGTCGTCTTCGATGTGTGCAAGGCATATTACAACCATTTCATCACCAAACCATTTCCTTTCCGAATTATTTTCCCTAACGACGTTCCTGTAAAGCTACCGAAATTCATTGCGTTTGGTCGAATGAACGTGCTTGTAACTTTTTCCCCGTACATATTAATAATTGTGGTGGTTGTGGGGATATTTATACAGCGTGTAGTTGGTCAGCCATTTAACGTTGTGACGAGTCACTCGCTGTAGATAAGCCATTTAGCCAGTGCAGTACAACTGCTAGCCTGGGGTCTTTAACTTGCATCACGCAGTAGTGATACACGACCGCACGCCGGTAC
Organism: Ixodes persulcatus; assembly: GCA_013358835.2. NCBI lineage: Eukaryota > Metazoa > Arthropoda > Arachnida > Ixodida > Ixodidae > Ixodes > Ixodes persulcatus. The sequence goes on from JABSTQ010001957.1 coordinate 14,580, forward strand.
GATGCTAATCCAGATCGAAACGGGCAGGGGTGGGGATTGAGCCCAGGATCCCTGGGTTCTGCAGCGCGAGCTTTCGAGTCCCAGTCCCAGTCGCGCCTCGCAGAGATCACTTGTCACTTTCGGATGCAATCCCGTATAGGGAGAGTATTCCTCGTTCCGAACAAAAGCAAGGACGTGCTTTCGAGATGACAAGGAAAGATGACGGTCGAAGAATCTTTTCACCACGAAACGCGGTTTCCTGATCGCATGTCATCACTTTTACTCACTCCCTCCCTGCTATTTGTTTTTATTTTCTATATTTGTGACATCTGGGTGGATAGAAGACACCACGCCCAAAGTGTCAGCCGGAGCTTCGGTTCTTTCGAGTGCAACATCATGAATAATTTATGTCCTCGGCGTTGACCGGCTCCTCGAATGTGAGCTTCGAGGAATCGTACCGAGCTTCACTTTTGTTTCTTTCGCTCGTCGTTTTTATATAATTTTTGTTACGCCAAAGCCATTGGACGGAATGTCACTCCAGTTCTTGCGCGCAAACCTCGCCTCTGCAAGGAGTTTATGCGACGAGTATACATTCGAGTGATTAATATACCGGGTATTCGTTCCTCGAAACAACTGTATACGTCTCCCGGACAATGAGAGCTGGAACACACGATCTGTGCGTTTTCGGCGCCTACAGCTCCCACGGACTTTCTTATCTGTCAAACTGTAAAAGGTTGACACGTAAGCTTTACGTTCCAAATCAAATTGGTACCCAAACTTTTTTAAAAACAAAACTGGCATGGAAGCTGGAGAATTGTGGTCGGCGGTTTCAGCTCATATTATCCGCGGTACACTGCATACTACACCCTAGAAAAAGCCCGTGTGTCCACTTTTCCGTACAACACTCGGAGAGCCAATAGCCGCAACTTACGGAGGCAGCTGAGCGAATGACGATGCCGAAACCTATCTTTAGACCAGAAAACGCAGTCCGAGTTGTGACATTAAGCAATGCAAGCGTCACGTTTTGCATTGCTTAATCTCACAGCTCAGACTGCGTTTTTTTTTTTTTTGCTTTTGTTTTTTGTGTAAACATGTTTTGGCATCGTCATTCGCTGAGCCGCTTCCGTAAGTTGCGGTGATTGGCTCTACGAGTGTTTTGCGGGAAAGTAGAGGCACGGGAGTTTTTTTAGAGTGTACAGTTCGTACAATCATTATAACACAACTTTCGTTTTATCGGCCGATTTTTTGTTTAGTTCTGTAAAGTTTTATTGTAAAGGCCGGCTGCAACAACCGGTAGTGGCCAAACACCGACACCAAAAAGCGTTGTGCGCATAGGGAACCCTGTGAAAAGACTTCAGCCGCTGGCAGGATGTGAACTGCCGACTGTGCTATCAAGGGTCAGTGGTTGCTCGCACACAAAAGCGAACTCAATAGTGCGACGCGCGAAGGCACCGTCGCGCGCCTCGCGGTCATTTCTGCCATGCTGTCCCGTCAGACGGCGTGTGTCAGAAATGTGAGCGAATCTTTTTTACTTTAACTTTTTGACTGGCTGCACAGATGAAGACTGGAACTGCCGCACAAGTAATTTCGCCTGCTTTACTTGTCCTAGTCAATCGCAAAGAGGTTCCTCACCTGACACGAAGTGCAGTCCAGTCGACAAACCCTTGGTTGGTATGAAGCTTTTGTGTCGATATTGAGGCCGCGTATCCGTCGGAGCCATTGATGACGCCGGCGATTCGATTGCTCGAGCGTCGCCTTGTCCTGGTTCCTAATGTATGCCAGAATTAAAACAAAGAAGATACTGTTGGCCATAGCTCCATTTTGTCGCCGACGTTTACGGCTGGAAGAATTAATTACGGCGCGACTGACCATTTTAAACTTCAAATGAGCGTACAAACTGCAATGCGAATACGACCCCAAAGCAGACAAAACATATATTAGCGACGAATGCCTCCAACATGGATTCTGACGGGTTCATTTACGAGCAGGTAGTAGTATGGTGCCTGGAATGCGTCTCCGACTGGAGTGTTTACCGCGGCCAAAAAAGTGGTCCCTCGATTTCCGCCTGATGACGTCATAGAAGTGTCATGTTGTCGCCGGTCGCGATCCTGGCGGCGTCTTAACAGTTGTGGTATATATGGCAGACGCCTGTTCTGCTGCAGGTCGCTCTCCACTGTGACAGTCCACGGAAGCTACAGCAGCCGGAGGTTCGAACGCCTGGGACGCCGTGACGACAGCGACACTCACGTTCACTCGTGCTTTTAGCCAGCATTTCTACGGCCAACCGCCAGGATCGCGACAATCAACAGCATGACACTCCGGCTTCTGTGACGTCATTTGTTGCCACTTCGGGACCACTTCTGATGTATGGGCGGGATAGGACGCTAAACACACCAGTCGGAGACGCGATCCAAGCACCATAGTAGTAGCGTTGCATCTTGGTCACGAGCAAGAACCCTATTAACTCTGGGACATGGTTCAAAGTTGAGTTTCGAAAAGCTAAAAAAAAAAGGCTCGAGGTACACCTAAGCATTTCTTATGAGTAGTGAATGCGAAAGCATGCACGCCGCTCGTCCGCTCCCTTTGTCGTCCGCTGCGTACTTTTCGTCGCCGGTCAGCGCGTGTGCTCCCCTGGTGACCTTGGACGCTCCACGCTGATGGACACGCAGCGCCATGGAGTGAGCGGTCGTGGAAACTGACGAGCGGAACAGCGGCCAATGGGAGCCCCGTCGACGCGCGCAAGCCAATGGAACCGAAGGAAACTATCTGCCGTTTTCGCGCTTCAGACTGATGACGTCAGCTCGCTCCATGAGAGAGTTAATGCTTTCGCATTAAAAAATTGCTTTGTCTAGTTGTAAGATTAGATAAAGAACAAACATGTAGGACGAAGACGACATAACCATAAAAGCTATGGTTATGTCCTTTTCGACGTACATGTTTATACTCTCTTCAATCTTGACCCGCGACTAACACCCTCTTAGTCTACTTTTTTTAACTTTATTTTTAGTTAGCGTTGTTTGCTTTTAGGTTCTTAAACGTGAACAACTTAGATGGTTCACTATATAGTAAGACTTCCGCGGACTTTGGTTGAACATTGTATTTAATATCACATTAGAGAAGACGGGAGTAAAGAAAGAGGGTCGATCCCGTATCCCCAGTTTTCTTTCTTGATACTCTCAGCTCCCTAACCAGAACTCCCAATTTTGTGATCCTTTTTTATTAAGTTATTACTCTTAAAAAAGCAATCTAACAGCGTGACAATCACGGAGCCGCCTCCTCCTCCTCCTCTTGTCAAAGCCCATCCGCCCAATTTAGGATGGAAAGTGCCCGTTCAGTCGAAGCTGTGCGGCACAAAAGGGGAAGCGCCGTCTTTCTTCTCGCGCCCTTCGATCACAATCCGCTAATCTTCTCATTTCTATCTGTTTTTCTTCCTTTTTTTCCCCCGTTGTTTCTATGCTCTTTTTTTTAACCACCTTCTACTGTTTTCTTTTTCTTTTAGCTTCATTCCTTGCTCAAGCTTTCCGATGTTTTCAACCGTCTTCCCAATCAAATACGTTCTGTATTTTTTTTTTTTTTTTATGGGGAGTTTTAGAAAAGGGAGTCTTAAAGCTTTGGGATCCCCGAGCTACTTGGGACATCGCACTGCGCCCGAGCAGAAGTTCTGCGCGTGCGCAGTACGACGCTCCAAGCTGCTTGAGAATCCCAAAGTGCTGGGGCCCACTATTCGAAAGCTCTCTAAGAACTGCGTTGTACCCCGTACTTCTTTAATCTCTCGGACTACGTAATAAATTGACAATATAAGCGATGAGACGCGCACATTTCTTCTTTATTTTTCTGATTATCGTTCTCAATTTTCGTCCTTAATCTACCTTTATCTTTTTTTTTTATTTTTATCGCCATCAGCGGAACACGAAGACACATTGGCAGACACGGTGAAACAGAAATGACTGCACAAATACGAATTAATGCTACTTTAAACCACTCAAGAGCTGGCAATCTCTTTCAGAAACGGGGCCTTGCCACATAGAAAGGTCTCTTCATTCGATCATTCATAAAAAAGGCAACATTGCTGCGTTTGTTTAGACAGCTCGAAGTCAACCCCAGTGGGCGTTTGGCGTTGTTAGAGGCGGGGCTTAGGCCGCACGTCCGGAGGCTTCCTGGCTCCTGACGACGACCATTCCCCGAAGTGAAGAACCCAGGGGTCCAGTGGAGGTGGGAGAATTGGTAACGTAACGAACGGTTTAATTACATGGTAGCGATACAGTCGTCAAATCCGAGAGAACAACTGAGCAGCCTCACGCCCCGCCTTATATAGGGGTCCGTTTTCTCCCTCACTCTCCGCCAGGGCAGCAGGTGCGACCGCCAAGTGCGTTGCAGCAAAGCCCGCCGCGTCGTAGCCAGAAGTGCGTCGTAGCCATGGTTCTCCGCAGTTAGGCCAGGCCTCTCTCCCCTTCCGGAGCGCACGAACCCACACGCACACACAACACGTCCCGTTGACGTCACGGACGCGTTGAGACTCGTTTTGGGCAGGCATCGACAGGTGGGCGACAGTCCAGAACACGTCGGGACTCGTGTCGGGACTCGTTTCCGCAGCATTGAAACTCGGAAAAGGTTGCCGAAGGTTCCATTCTTAACAGCCCCTCCGGGGCCAGGGAAACCTCGAATGGCCGGTGGTACAATCGCTGGCCTGAAGAGGTGGGCTTGGAGTAGGCCTTGAGAAGACGCTGCAAGCACCAAACAAACTCCCAAACCTCTCACAACGGAGGCATCTGCGGAAACGTCCCCCACAACACCACGCCACACCGCAGTCAAACGCTCGGAATTCGCCAAAGACCCGCCAGACTGGATTACGGATTACCAAAATTTGGTACAATTCCGGGTATCGAGACCCCCTGTCGCCAAAAAAAACTCATTTTTCCAACGAGGTCACTAAGAACCAAATACAGAAGACAAAAACTCTTCGCAATTTGTGAGGTCGTTTTTGGGTTTTAGCGAAGTGCCCCCACTTAGATCCTCATTCCCGTGGATGACGAAGACCTCTGAGATCATCCCTACTGTTTTTCGGGATGTCAGAAAAATCTGCTCAACCCATCGGCATTGCCGTTAAATTTGCCTTTCCTTTTTCTTACGCTGAAGCCATAGTGATCGATTTTCACGTGATTTCTAGACGTGAAAATGCGGTCCTTATAGCGCCGATAAAACAATCCGCCTTTTTCATGCCCCGTCACATTGGTCCTAGCAATCTCCTGAGCTGTACCGCGAAACCCTGACACACTAGGGTCGCTCTTCTGCTCGACTGTCAAAGACACTCTGTCTACTCGTAGCAGAGGACCAAAGTTACGTGACGCCGGAGCTACGAGAGATCTTTCACTGATCCCGTCTTCCTCCGCCTTTTTCGCCGGCGCGTTGGGACGGCGTACGCTTTCTAGTGCTACGAGGTCAGGCTGTTCTACAACCTGGTCCCTCTCATCCCGGTTTTCTGCCTCCAACTCTGGGAGTGCTTGCTCCCCGTCAGCTGCCTCTGGCTCTGGATTCCTCGTCAACAAAGGGGCGACCTGACGCGATTTGGACCTCGTACACGACTGAACTAGCCCTTTTCCCAGTTGTTGACCCCTTTCGCGCAGCAGGAAATCTGACCGGTTAGAAAACAAATAAGGATATTCCAACGGGACTGTTTGCGAGACAGCCGCCTCTGTCACTAGCTCTCCGAACGGGCCAGTTACCCTCACTGTCGCCATAGGCAGACAGACACTGTGCTTTTCAAGCAGCTGCTTGATCCAAACTACCTTTCCCGTAAAATCGGATGGCGTTACATACGACGGATGAACAACGTCCATCGTCGCTGCACTGTCCCGAAGCACCCTGCACGGCTTTCCGTTTACCTGGAGCTCGTGAAGATAGGGACGAAGAAGCTTCAGGTCCTTGTCACTACCGTTCACGTACGAGGACACAACCCGCGGTTTCTTACATCTGGCCGCTGTGTGTCCCGGCTCCTGACAGTTGTAGCACAGGAACGGCTTCCTTGCCTCGAACTGCCCTGTTGGGCTTTTCCGCGCCTCGTCTCCGTTCGAGTGTTCTGCGCTCTTTTCTGGGACCTTTTGTCCTGCTTCGGGCTTCTCGGGCCCGTTTTCTCGCGAGCCGTTACCCTGTCGGAAGGTCTTGCGCTGATCGCTTCGGCCGGATTCGCTTTCCTCTCCGCTCAGCTTTCTACGCGTTGCGTACTCTTCGGCTAGCTCAGCGGCCCTTTCGACAGAGTCGACTCCCACCCTGTCCTGCACCCAGAGCTTGACTGACTTCGGAATGCTACGAAAGAACTGTTCGAGGCACACACACTCGACTACCTTGTCTCGGCTTTCGTACACTTCCTCGCTCTTCAACCATTCTATCAGGTTGGTTTTAAGCCCGTACGCGAATTCCGAGTAGCCCTCGCTGCTCTTTTTGGATGCGTTTCTAAACCTTTGACGGAACGCCTCGGCAGAAAGGCGGTACCGCTTCAAAAGGCTGGACTTCACCTTGTCGTAGTTGTCCGCGTCTCCAGCACTGAGGCGCGCGACAACCTCTGCAGCCTCACAGGGCAACAGAGTCAAAAGCCGTTGCGGCCACGTTTCTGGGGCGAAGCTCAACTTCTCACATGTCCTCTCAAAGTTAACTAAGAATAGGCCCACGTCTTCCCCAACTTTAAACGGCTGCATGAGCTTCTTCATTTGATACGACTCGGTCTCACTTGCTCGTACCGGAGCCCCAACTCTACTGTTCTGCGAGTTTAATCGCTGTTGTTCAATTTCGAGCTCTAGCCTTTTCAGCGCTCGCTCCTCTGTCGCCGCAGCCTGCGCTCGTTCCTCTCTCGCTGCAGCCTGTTCCTCTTTCGCTGCAGCCTGTTCCTCTCTTGCTGCAGCTTCACTCTTAGCGTTCTGAAGCAGTTCCCACGCAATTTGAATTTCCTCTGCTTCCGCGCTCTCTGAAATCGCTTTACTGATCTCAGATTTCTTCATCTTTTGCTCCACCTCCACACCCAATTCTTCACATAAACAGAGTAAATCTGTTCTCAGTAACCTCATCAGATCCATGATCGCTGCTCTTTAGCTTTGGCTTTGCAATAAAACTTGTCGCGAGGTTGTACACAAACCTAGCGCACGAGTCAAACACTAAGGATTCCCAGCAGTTCAAAATTAATTACCCATAATCTGAAGCCTGGCGAATCTCAAAGCAAAGTCCAAACGCTCACCCACAGATGTAGCACGATGTCGCATGGTCCGATCCCAACCGCTGCCAACCAGTTGTTCAAGGCGGGGTTTAAGCCGCACGTCCGGAGGCTTCCTGCCCTTGACGACGACCATTCCCCGAAGTGAAGAACCCAGGGGTCCAGTGGAGGTGGGAGAATTGGTAACGTAACGAACGGTTTAATTACATGGTAGCGATACAGTCGTCAAATCCGAGAGAACAACTGAGCAGCCTCACGCCCCGCCTTATATAGGGGTCCGTTTTCTCCCTCACTCTCCGCCAGGGCTGCAGGTGCGACCGCCAAGTGCGTTGCAGCAAAGCCCGCCGCGTCGTAGCCAGAAGTGCGTCGTAGCCATGGTTCTCCGCAGTTAGGCCAGGCCTCTCTCCCCTTCCGGAGCGCACGAACCCACACGCACACACACACACGTCCCGTTGACGTCACGGACGCGTTGAGACTCGTTTTGGGCAGGCATCGACAGGTGGGCGACAGTCCAGAACACGTCGGGACTCGTTTCGGGACTCGTTTCCGCAGCGTTGAAACTCGGAAAAGGTTGCCGAAGGTTCCATTCTTAACAGCGTCTGCGCTTTAGACAAGAAATTTAGTTGGTGCAGTACGACTGCTACTCTGTTGTGCTTGTTTTGTTTTTTAACGTACTATCGACTACGAATGAAAAGCGAACAGTGGACAGCATGCCCTACGATGCCTGCTGCGCTACCTAGAGGCAATTAGGAGCTGATAAGACTACGGGATGGAAAGAGCATAGAGTTATTACAATAAACACTAGAGGCTCAGCTACAGGCGCTAGTGTCTACGGGACTTCCGGTTGCGAATTGAAGCAGCCAGTATCCAGTATACTTTTCCAATCTTTTTTTGTATTCCTATGGTAGAACGTACGTGATATTTTCTCTTCGTTAGGGAATAATAGAAATCAGCGCAATTTCTTTACGCGTAACGGGTACTATGTAGCTTTATTCGAATTGTAAAAGTGTAATATATTTAGTTAACGATTTATCTTGCTGTTACCAAAAATTGGGGTCTAGATCTATGTTGCATATCATGATATGTCAATACAAGCAACAAGCAATAGAGCAACAACAATCGTATTTATTTCAGAGCCTCGGTTACTGCTTTATTTTGATTATACATGCACAGTTTGTTACTAATCCAGTACGTGTTCTTCGTTTTATAACTCTGTGCTTCATTCTTGTCGTCTGCTTTGATTGTTTGATTTGGAGTATAATAGCATCCTTTTTGGTGTTTTGTCAAGCTGATTCACTTTGTGTGCTTCGTAGCATTGACTATATGCGTAAATACGGGCCCTATAATAGCAGTCTGCAACGTCAACACATATTATACATGTCTATTAGGCTATTTTAGTGCAGTGTTCGACGCCATGCATTCTAGAGAAAAACGCTGTAACTGACACAAATTTTGTACATCCGATTGTAAAACGTTGCAAACTTTTTATTCTGTTACAACACTAAGCAATATTTTCTCTTACAATCGATGAACGCGAAGAGAAAACGGATTTCCGTTTTCCCATAGGAATGCATTACCGGAAGTCAAATTTAGACTGGTTCCTGTCTGCTTCAAAATGCAACAGCACACTAGCGCCACCTGAACTTGTAGCGCTTATTGTTAACAACTCTATGGAAAAGAGGGCTGCGAGAGTACGCGTCTATACTTGGCCTACTCCGATGTGCATACACTGGTGGCCCCTTTCTCTACACTCCTCAATTTTATCCGTTCCTAATGGCCCCTAGGAGGATTAGCAGCACTTATCAAAGGTCACGCGCTTCGCTGTTCGCATTTCATTTTACCCGATAGTACATCACGTAGTAGGGATAGACTACCGTACGCCGGTACGTCACTCACCCATAGCTTGTACTTTCATGCACTAACGAAAAAAAAACGACTGAACGATAGAAAACATCTAAAAGAACGGTGCTGAAATAACGGAGCGACGAAGAGAATAACACTGATCGCTGTTTGATGGTGATTGATGTTTATGCCAATATACGAACGTTCATATTGCGCGCGTGCATGGCTAGCTGAATCCACGTTCGTTTGTGTATATCTGTAGCGTGTATCCACTGGATCGAAGTCCCGTTGAAAAGCATTCTTGATTCCCTCGCTTGCCCTCTGTCAAGCACCTAAGCGGCATTTGTCCCAGGAGGGCACGTCGTTCCTCGTCGCGTTGGCATTAAGGAAGGTTATACGACAACCAGGCCAATCGATCGTAGGTCTTGTATCACGCGACACTCGAACCTGGCGCCCGGCGGTTTGCTAGTAAATGCGAGCGTCTCTCCAGACAGTTAAAATTGTCGGTAAAAAGGATTTCTAGGTTACGTGACCAGCTCCGTGGAAACAAGAAACCAATGCTACATAGCGTTCCATGCAAATGACGGCCGTAAGTCCGTCCTCGCTTCGATTATTCGAGTCCGATTTTTCACGCGGAAAAAAGGTGAACAGGCTTGAAATGTAAGTGAAAGGAATGGCTCTCGCGTACCTTACAAGCATCCTGTGAAGCTATTTCTAGGAAGAGACAATCAAGCCCTACATCTCTTGAGAAAAATCGGCTCGAAGGTTAGGTACCTTCTCCCCACGGAGCCAGTCACGTGACCTCAAAATCTTTCTTGAGATTATTTTAACGTTTTAACTGCCGGGAGAGATAGCCTCATTCCCCAGAAAACCGGCCCAGAAGTCTAGTGTGCGATGCAAATGTGGGAGGCACAAGCGCGAACACGGTACCCTGCCGAACGTACGCTCCTTCGTGCAGTACAAGTATCGTTCAGGGCAACATGCTCGTGCTTGTCGTTCGCAGATCAGTGAATCAAACTATAAAGTATTCTCAAGATACAGGGATAACTGGGCAAGCTGATATGGGTTCATTTTGAAACAGCGCGTATGTCACGCGGACGGAGGAAATAAGTGGACGACACAAGCGCTGCCTAACAACAGAGGGTTTATTCTGGATAAACTGCAACAAAACATTCAAAAGCCCACTTTTCTCTGATAATAATGGAATGGCGCCTGCACATCACTAACTCGGGTGCTATCGCTTATACAATTCCATTGGCGATCTTCAACGAGCTAAAAATTCGACCTTACTGTCTATCAAAGCCAAAAAAGCCTGACTCACACAGGTTGTGTCCTCCTTTTTGATTCTGTGAGCGTCTACAATCTCGCGAGCTTTTTGGTCCCTGTGTTTGTACAACACGACGGCACTTTATAGTAAAGGTGTACATGCGCGATGTTCTTCCCAGAAATGGCGCGCGGCAAGTGTCTCGAGCATTTCCACACCTATGAATGGCGCCATTTTTCCCAGGATAGAGGGGCTTCAAGGGCAGTTAAGGCCCCTTCTTGTTTTAAAAGTAGCGCAAGATGCGTCGATGCATGGCGCACGTCCAACGTGCAGCCCTTTGGAAGATCATGGCGGCACAGCGCAGCACTCAGCTAGATTTCAGACGCCATGTTCTTCCGAGAAGTGGCACGCGGCACGTGTCTTTGAACATTTTCACAACAATGAAGGGCGCCACTGGTCTCGGGATAGTACGAGCGCTCCCAGTATACTCTGTTTCACCTTGTGTTGTACCGCAGGAAAGGCTACAAGCGCGAGCTCCTTGCTCTATGCCACACCTCGGCGGCACAAGCTCTCGTGCACCAAGGGCAGCTGCCAACGCTATGAGCTCGCGCTTCTAGCCTTCGCTGCGGTACAACATAAGGTGAAACGGAGTATAGGAAGTATTCACTGGCGGCCATAGCTGTGTGCTCGGCTGCGGAGCGCGTGCTGACGGCGAGCTTCCACAGTTCTTTTGCCACGTGCATTCCGCACCACCAAGATTGCCGGTCTTGGCAGCCTATTAATGCGAGCTCGTTCTGAGCATGCGCTCTAAACAGTGACCTCAAATATGGCGGCCAGTGAATACCTCCTATAGCAAGGCGCATCGAGAGAGAGAGAGGAGGTTAGGAGAGGGTATGGACGCGCTCTTCGGACACGTCAGGCACGTCGCAGGCACTTCGGACACGCCAGGCACGTCGCAGAAACAAGATTTTTGGAGCGCAGTTTCCGGCTTGAGGGGTGTCGGCGTTGGCGTCGCCGTCAGCGTAACCGCGCGTTGCATTATGGGACGTTTCCCATAATGACGTTACGACGGTCATGTGTGACGTCACTCATGTGTGAAGTCACTCGTTAGCGGAAAAATTCCCCCCCCCCCAAAAAAAATTTAGCGGAAAAAAAATCACCACTCAATTTAGCGAAAAAATGTCAACGCTAAATTTACCAGAAAATTTTTTCCGCTAAATTTAGCGGAACATTCAGCGAAAATTTCCCGCTAAATGGGAGGGGAGCAGGAGAGGAGGAGGGGAGGGTACGGATGAAGAGGAGGGGCATACCCTCCACTCCGTACCCTACCCTCCTCCTCCTCAAGATCTGCGCTCTAATTCGGCGTTACAGGGGATTGTAAACGTCTAACAATCCTCAAAAAGCAAAAACGGAGCAAGAGAAAGAGAACAACATTGTTGATAAGCAACAGCGATCGAAACTGTCGACGCGGGCGTCGCCATCTGGAATAACCCAACCTCTTCGTTAAGGTCTTCCCATGCCGAGTGTTTGCGTTTTAATTGCAACTGGCACTCGTTCTTGTTGTCAATCTTGCATATTCTTTAACTCGTCCTTAACGTGAGCGACACGCGGTCACGTGTCGTCACGTCACGGTGATACCTCTACGTCTTTGACATCAGGTCACGTGATGTCAATTTCCCTCTGGATTTAGAGGGGAGATTTTTCGCTAAATTTAGAGGGATATTGACGCCACGTGACCCAAGTCACTTTACCGGTTCATTTCACATAAGCTGACGGTATCAAGTCGTATACGTGATATCCCCACATTACGTCACTGCAAATATCCCGCTAAATTTATCGGGGAAATGCACTGGCGGACGGACGGATGGAGTAATTTCTGGGATTACGGGGAGGGGGAGAGGGTTCGCTAAAAAATATTTCAAGCTTCAATAAATTGATGCGTGTCTGTTTCGTAACTCGCCGGTGTAGAAATAACAAAAAAAGTTACTACCAGTGTGTGTTTACAGCCTCTGCGAGCAGTATGCGTTGCTTATCTGTCTGACGATAGCGGACAGGCTCCTTACTAAACTTTCTTCGTGCCGCTTTGGCTGACCTACCCCAATCTCCTATAGATTCGACCCCAGCCCCAAAGTCGAATCAATTCATGAGCGGGGCTTCGCGTTACACCGTCCGATCTCACCGAAGGCCGGACGACCGCGCCGCCCGCCTCGAACAATGCACATCGATCCAGAGAACCTTCGCACGCTCGCCGGCGCGACGGCGGCGGCGCGGCGGCACACTGAATCACCCGGAAAGTCTATACTCCGTTTCAGCTCACAATGAACCGCACTGGACGCTGCGAGCGATCAGAGCCCATCCAGCGCTGCGAACTATGTTCATAGATACCTACAAGATAACTTATTCGGGACAACAATATTGTTTCGGGGGCTGGGGGAAGGAGAAGGGTGCGGGTCGTAGAGGCGAAGATGTTCTTGTAGAGCTCTTTTACTTTCTGACATACTATATGGCTAAGGGCGATATGGCTAAAGGCAATGCAGATCACAAGTTCCTCTGCTTCTTGCGAAGGGGTTGCGATGGTGCCAGAACGCGGAGCTCTTATTGGCTGGTTGAGAAATATAGTGGGTAGAGCTCAAGGCATGCAGCATTGCGGTCTACCCACTATCGTTTCGATCAAAGTCAATCAGAGCTGGGCGTCGGCCTGACGTCACCGCAGCTCCTGCACAAGAAGCAGACGACTTGCTCTCCGCATGGATGCCTGACGAAGCCACAAGACCCCTTGAGCTATGCCGCGGTATAATAATACGCGTTAAACCTAAATACACCGTAAAACAGATGCGAACAACGCCAAAACCCGATAGAGTTGAAAGAAATCATTCGGGAATTTCTAAGTTGACACCCTCAAGACGCGTGTTAATTCTTTCAATTTGCATAAAACTGGCTATATATGAGCCATCCCAACCCAATCCAGCACTTTGTGATTATGGGTCCCACGCGCCTCCTGAAGGCCCCGTCATGTGACGCTCAAACAGCATTGGATTGGCTCCGGTGGCTCGTAGTGTCCGCTGCACTCCATCGTAAGGCGAAAGCAGTCCAGTCCTATAGGGGTGCGAGCACGTTCTAATTTCATCCGCGGCGCCCTAATTCCATTAGCGTTCCGCCCCCCTCTCTCCGGGCCCACCCCCTCCGGTGCAACGTACGGTTCTCGGCCACACCTATAAAGACGTACGCCGTAGCTCTCGCACGGCGAGCGATAATTGAACAGAACCAGACGCCCAGCTCGTCGGTCCGGAACGATGCATGCCTGCATCGTGGTTTCCCTGAGCATCGCACCCACACCATTGTTATTATTTGATTTTTTTTTATTTTTTTTTCTGACAGGTTTGTTTGGTTTTGAAGGGGAAAATAAAAAAATAAACACTCCTATCATAGCAGATCAGAACGACGAAGAACGAATGGAAAGTCGGGAGTTTGGTTAGCCATGTTTTACGCCTCTTATGTTGCAAGTCACGGGTCTCCAAACTTTTTTGGCTTAGGGGCCGCATTGGGCGTCTGTCGCAGCGTCGAGGGCCGGGAAGAAAAAGAGCAACTATAAACGAGCAAAAACTAAATGAATAAACATAGGTAAGAAGTTAAAGACAGACATGAATGTCGGAGTAAGCATTTACAAAGAAAACACCTGAGTTAGATGAATGCGTATATTTTAATTTGAAATTTAATATGTGGCTAATTATGACGCTACACAACAATTGTGACCCCGAAAATTCACCGAACATAAAGCAGAGCGCAAAGGAACTTCGGCACATTCGCACGGTGCGAAAAAAAAAAAAAAAAACTATGAGAATGATAACGCTAATGCTGACACAATGTATAGGTAAGAACGCAACGACAATTTAACGTAGTTACACAAACATGAAGCCGCGGACTATATTGTCACGGATGAAAATTGATGAGGCAATGATAACTGACGAAACTAAACGTTTAATGGGGCGAACTTGTGCTCAAAATAAAAAGGAAAGAAGAAATCGGGGCAGAAGGTTCGGCGTGTAGAACATTCTGACCTCGAACAAGCAACATGATTCTCGAATTTACCAGAACATCACGTTAGAGTTAACAAAAATGCGTCCCCGCGGCCAGGAATCGAACCCAGGCTTTCTGCGTGGAAGGTACGCGCGATAACCGTTAGGCCACGAGCGCGCTGACTGCTTGGTCAGCTGCGCTCGCGGCATTATTCCCCCTTTCAAAAATGTGCATCGTCCCGATGCAGCACAAAGCGAAAACACAAATACACAACAAAAGCATAGCAGAGTCGCAAGCCACAGTTCACAGTTCACAGTTCACTCTTTGACGAGAGTCCAAAGTTCTATCGTTCGTAATACGGCTTGAGCCGGACGACGTGCACCACCTCGGGTCGTGGCTGGCGTCTTGCAGATGGGCGCGTTCCGTCGGGTAACACTTCGTAGTTCAGATCGCCGAGGCGTCGGATGATTTTGTAGGGTCCGAAATAGCGTTTGAGAAGCTTCTCGCTGAGACCGCGGCGCCGTATCGGTGTCCACACCCATACCCGGTCTCCGGGTTGGAAGTGGACGTCCCTGCGACGAAGGTTATACCGGCGTGTGTCGACTCGCTGTTGCTCTTGAATCTTGATTCTTGCCAGTTGACGAGCTTCCTCCGCGCGTTGAGAGATCCGTTGAGCGTCGTCGTTGCCATCGTCGTTTGGCGCGTGAAGCAGCATGGCGTCCAGCATCGTGGTAACCGTCCGGCCGTGTACCAGTTGGAACGGCGTCATTCCTGTGGTTTCTTGTACCGCTGTGTTGTACGCAAATGTAACGTACGGCAACACCTCGTCCCACGTCTTGTGCTCCACATCGACGTACATGTAGATCATGTCGGCGATGGTCTTATTGAGCCGCTCTGTTAGCCCGTTGGTCTGCGGGTGATAAGCGGTGGTTCGTCGATGGCTGGTGTGACTGAGCTGAAGTACCTCTTGAGTCAGCTGTGCCAGGAAAGATGACCCTCGATCTGTGATCAGCACTTCAGGTGCACCGTGTCGAAGGAGAATGGACTCGACGAAAAACTTGGCGACTTCCACCGCTGTTCCCGATGGAAGGGCTTTCGTCTCGGCGTATCGTGTAAGATAATCGGTCGCGACGATAATCCACCGGTTCTCTTGCGTCGATGTTGGGAACGGCCTAAGCAAATTCATTCCGACCTCGTAGTCGGGGCAGATATCGGCTGCAGGAGTCCTGCTGGCTTTGTCGGAGGCTTCTTACGTCGTTGGCTCTCATGGCACGACCGTGTGTACAGATGGACGGTTTTCGGGAGTCTCGGCCAGTAGTACTTGTCACAAAACCGGGCGAGCGTCCGGCTGTAGCCAAGGTGTCCAGCCGTCGGGTCGTCGTGGCATGCTTCAAAGATTTCTTCTCGCAGGCTGGCAGGCACAACCAGCAGCCAGGCAGGGTTGCTGGTTCTGAAGTTCTTCTTGAAGAGCACGTCTCGCCGCAGAATGAAGCTTGACAAGTCTCGGGCCAGGACTCGCAGAACGGAACTTCCTTGACCTTCGAGGTGGTCGATCACGGCGCGAAGTTCCGAATCGTCTCGTTGAAGTGCTCCCATGTCGGTATCTGTAACTGCTCCGAGGAAACGAGCGTCATCGTCGTCGTCGGTGCTGTCAGGTGGAGATTCGACTGGGGCCCTAGACAAGCAGTCGGCGTCATTATGCTTGCGGCCAGACTTGTGAACAATGGTTACGTCGAATTCTTGCAGTCGCAGACTCCAGCGAGCGAGGCGTCCTGACGGGTCTCTGAGGTTTGCGAGCCAGCAGAGGGCGTGGTGGTCTGTTACCACGCGGAATGGGATCCCGTACAAGTACGGACGGAACTTGGTTATCGCCCAGACGACAGCAAGACATTCTTTGTCGATCGTTGAATAATTTTGTTCTGCCTTAGATAGCGCCCGGCTTGCGTAAGCGATTACTCTCTCTGCCCCTTCTTGTCGCTGATCGAGTACCCCACCTAGACCGGTATTGCTGGCGTCCGTGTGTATTTCTGTCTCCGCCGACTGATCAAAATGTGCGAGGATAGGGGGTGACTGCAGCCTTCGCTTGAGTTCGTCGAACGCTTGTTCTTGCTCTAATCTCCACTGGAACTGCTCGTCGCCCTTCGTCAGATGTGTCAGCGGTGAATAAATCTGTGCAAAGTCACGCACGAAACGTCTGTAGTAGGCGCACAGCCCACGGAATCTTCGGACAGCCTTCTTGTCCGATGGCTTCAGGAATCCGGCGACAGCGGACGTCTTTGCAGGATCAGGGCTTACACCTTGAGCACTCACGACGTGGCCCAAGAATTTCAGCTCTCCATAGGCGAACTGACACCTCGAAGGCTTGAGTGTCAGCCCAGCAGCCTTGAAGGCCCGTAGCACGGCTCGCAGTCGTCTGAGGTGCTTGTCGAATTCGGTTGCGAACACGACAACGTCGTCGAGGTAGACGAGACACCTCTGCCATTTCAAGCCGGAAAGGGCATTGTCCATAACACGCTGGAAGGTTGCCGGCGCTGTGGCCATGCCGATTGGCATTACTTTAAATTCATAGAGTCCGTCCGGTGTGACGAAGGCCGTCTTCTCACGATCTCGTTCGTCGACCTCAATCTGCCAGTACCCGCTCTTCAAGTCCATCGAAGAAAACTATCGGGCGTGGTGAAGCCGGTCGAGGGTGTCGTCGATGCGGGGCAGCGGATAGACGTCCTTTTTTGTTACTGCATTCAGCCGGCGGTAGTCCACGCAGAACCTCAGGGTGCCGTCTTTTTTCTTCACTAGGACTACTGGGGACGCCCACGGACTGTTGGAGGGCTGGACGATGTCGTCATTCAAGCATTTCCTTAACTTGCTTCTGGATAACTTCCCTTTCTTTCACGGAGACTTGGTACGGTGGCCGATGCACAGGGAGAGCGTCGTCATCAGTAATTATTCGATGTTTCGCAACCGTCGTTTGGCGCACCTTCGACGACGTAGGAGAAGCACTCACTGAACTCGGCGAGAAGGTCACTGAGTTGTCGTCGTTGTGGGGCTGGGAGGGACGGGTTAGATGTCGAGCTCAGACGGCGTGGTTCTCTTGTGCTGCGTTCGGAGAGGCGTCTTCTGAGATCGCGGCGATCGCGGCTGAGTCCTGCAATTTCCTCGATGTATCCCACAGCTTTTACCCTTTGTAAGGATGCTGCGACTCTTGGCGGAAGTTGGTGACAAGGGCTACGGTACGCCCGTCCTGGAGCTCGGTTCCGCCTCTTGCAATGCCAATGCCTCGTCCAAGGCGAAGTTGAACGCTTCCTTCCAACAGTGCTACCCCGCAGGTGGCTTCTTCGGTCCCGACGGGCACAAAGACACTCAACAGCGGCGGCAGGTTTACGTGGTTAGTAAGGACTCGCACCGCAGCTAAAGTCGCTTTGGGATCTTTCGCCGATGAAACAGGTTTCCGAAGCGTCAGCTTGTTCTCAGCAAGGTCGATGATGGCGCCGTATTCACACAAGACGTCCATACCGAGAATGACGTCCCTCGAACAGCCTTGCAAAATAACGAACTCGACAGGGCAGGTTTCACTGTGGATCTCTCCGCGAGCAGTGCACCTGACGACACGCGTGATGAGATGTCCGCCGGCGGTTCGTATCTGCGGTCCGTCCCACGACGTCGTAACTTTCCGAAGGCGGCGGGAGAGCCTCCTACTCAAAACGGAGTAGTCAGCTCCGGTGTCGACGAGTGCCGTCGCGTCGTGGCTGTCAATGATAACGTCGAGATTATTCGACACCGTTACAGAAACGTCGTGTCGGGGCGTTGCAGGCGTTAGAGTGGGAGGACTCCGACAATCTTGGAGATCTTGGCATCGTTCCTCTTCGGCAACACCACCTCCCGGCATTGTCGCTACTAGTTTTCCCAACGGGAAGCGATGGGTGACAGGCTGTCTCGGCGAGACCGGCGGCAGGGCGATGGCGAGCGTCGGGGGGACTGGTGAACGGAATCCTCGGCGGGGAGTTGACTCAGGAGATGAAGAGCGGCGGAGGTAGTCTTCGATGTCCCGAGGTCGCTCTCCGAGACATGGTCGAGGGTGGTTGGGTGCGAACCCTCGTAGACCCAGCTAGCGGTAGGGGCATCGTCGGTAGATGTGGTCCGCTTCACCGCAGTGGTTGCACAGCGGGCGTCGATCGGCCGTTCGCCACACGTCACTCTTCCTTGCCACAGCTTGTTCTGGGCGAACGTGCGCCCGATCTTCCTGGCGTCGGGGGTACTGCGGCGCTGGAGGTTCACGTTCACGGGGCTGGTGGAGCTCGTCGGACCATTGCGGCTGGTAAGAATGGAACCTTCGGCGACCTTCTTCCGAGTTTCAACGCTGCGGAAACGAGTCTCGATCTGTCTGGGACTGTCGCCCGC
This sequence comes from Ixodes persulcatus, assembly GCA_013358835.2. Lineage (NCBI taxonomy): Eukaryota > Metazoa > Arthropoda > Arachnida > Ixodida > Ixodidae > Ixodes > Ixodes persulcatus. The sequence continues at coordinate 33,278 of JABSTQ010001957.1, forward strand.
CTCTCTGGGCCTGCCCAAAACGAGTCTGAACGCGTCCGTGACGTCCACGGGACGTGTGTGTGTGCGTGTGGGTTCGTGCGCTCCGGAAGGGGAGAGAGGCATGGCCTAACTGCGGAGAACCATGGCTACGACGCACTTCTGGCTACGACGCGGCGGACTTTGCTGCAACGCACTTGTCGGCGGTTTGCTACGTCGCACCTGCTGCCCTGGCGGAGAGTGAGGCAGAAACGGACCCTATATAAGGCGGAGCGTGAGGCTGCTCCGATGTTCTCTCTGATTTGACGACTGTATCGCAACCATGTAATTAAACCGTTCGTTACGTTACCAATTCTCCCACCTCCACTGGACCCCTGGGTTCTTCACTTCGGGGAATGGTCGTCGTCACGAGCCAGGAAGCCTCCGGACGTGCGGCTTAAACCCCGCCTCGAACAACTGGTTGGCAGCGGTTGGGATCGGACCATGCGACATCGTGCTACATCTGTGGGTGAGCGTTTGGACTTAGCTTTGAGATTCGCCAGGCTTCAGATTATGGGTAATTAATTTTGAACTGCTGGGAATCCTTAGTGTTTGACTCGTGCGCTAGGTTTGTGTACAACCTCGCGACAAGTTTTATAGCAAAGCCAAAGCTAAAAAGCAGCGATCATGGATCTAATGAGGTTACTGAGAACAGATTTACTCTGTTTATGAGAAGAATTGGGTGTGGAGGTGGAGCAAAAGATGAAGAAATCTGAGATCAGTAAAGCTATTGCAGAAAGCGCGGAAGCAGAGGAAATTAAAATTGCGTGGGAACTGCTTCAGAACGCTAAGAGCGAGGCTGCAGCGAGAGAGGAACAAGAACGAGAGCAGGCTGCAGCGAGAGAGGAACGAGAACGAGAGCAGGAGCAGGCTGCAGCGAGATGAACAAGCGCAGGCTGCAGCGAGAGAGGAACGAGAGCAGGCTGCAGCGAGAGAGGAACGAGAGCAGGAGCAGGCTGCGGCGAGAGAGGAACGAGCGCAGGCTGCAGCTAGAAAGGAACGAGCAGGAGCAGGTTGCGGCGAGAGAGGAACGAGCGCAGGCTGCAGCGAGAGAGGAACGAGCGCAGGCTGCGACAGAGGAGCGAGCGCTGAAAAGGCTAGAGCTCGAAATTGAACAACAGCGATTAAACTCTCAGAACAGTAGAGTTGGGGCTCCGGTACGAGCAAGTGAGACCGAGTCGTATGAAATGAAGAAGCTCCTGCAGCCGTTTAAAGTTGGGGAAGACGTGGGCCTGTTCTTAGTTAACTTTGAGAGGACATGTGAGAAGTTGAGCTTCGCCCCAGAAACGTGGCCGTAACGGCTTTTGACTTTGTTGCCCTGTGAGGCTGCAGAGGTTGTCGCGCGCCTTAGTGCTGTTAAGAATGGAACCTTCGGCGACCTTCTTTCGAGTTTGAACGCTTCGGAAACGAGTCCTGACGTGTTCAGGACTGTCGCCCTCCTGTCGGAGCCTGCCCAAAACGAGTCTCAACGCGTCCGTGACGTCAACGGGACGTGTGTGTGTGCGTGTGGGTTCGTGCGCTCCGGAAGGGGAGAGAGGAATGACATAACTGCGGAGAACTTTGGCTACATCGCACTTGAAAGGGAGAGAGGCAGGGCCTAACTACGGAGAACCATGGCTACGACGCACTTCTGGCTACGACGTGGCGGTCTTTGCTGCAACGCACTTGGCGGCGGTTTGCCACGTCGCACCTGCTGCCCTGGCGGAGAGTGAGGAAGAAACGGACCCTATATAAGGCGGAGCGTGAGGCTGCTCCGGTTGTTCTCTCGGATTTGACGACTGTATCGCAACCATGTAATTAAACCGTTCGTTACGTTACCAATTCTCCCACCTCCACTGGACCCCTGGGTTCTTCACTTCGGAGAATGGTCGTCGTCACGAGCCAGGAAGCCTCCGGACGTGCGGCTTAAACCCCGCCTCGAACAACTGGTTGGCAGCGGTTGGGATCGGACCATGCGACATCGTGCTACATCTGTGGGTGAGCGTTTGGACTTTGCTTTGAGATTCGCCAGGCTTCAGATTATGGGTAATTAATTTTGAACTGCTGGGAATCCTTAGGTTTTGACTCGTGCGCTAGGTTTTGGTACAACCTCGCGACAAGTTTTAGAACAAAGCCAAAGCTAAAAAGCAGCGATCATGGATCTAATGAGGTTAGTGAGAACAGATGTACTCTGTTTATGTGAAGAATTGGGTGTGGAGGTGGAGCAAAAGATGAAGAAATCTGAGATCAGTAAAGCGATTTCAGAGAGCGCGGAAGCAGAGGAAATTAAAATTGCGTGGGAACTGCTTCAGAACGCTAAGAGCGAAGCTGCAGCGAGAGAGGAGCGAGAACGAGAGCAGGAGCAGGCTGCAGCGAGAGAGGAACAAGCGCAGGCTGCAGCGAGAGAGGAACGAGCGCAGGCTGCAGCGAGAGAGGAACAAGCGCAGGCTGCAGCGAGAGAGGAACGAGCGCAAGCTGCAGCGAGAGAGGAACGAGAGCAGGAGCAGGCTGCAGCGAGAGAGAAACGAGCGCAGGCTGCAGCGAGAGAGGAACGAGAGCAGGAGCAGTCTGCGGCGAGAGAGGAACGAGCGCAGGCTGCAGCGAAAGAGGAACGAGCGCAGGCTGCGACAGAGGAGCCAGCGCTGAAAAGGCTAGAGCTCGAAATTCAACAACAGCGATTAAACTCGCAGAACAGTAGAGTTGGGGCTGCGGTACGAGCAAGTGAGACCGAGTCGTATCAAATGAAGAAGCTCATGCAGCCGTTTAAAGTTAGGGAAGACGTGGGCCTATTCTTAGTTAAAAGAGCAGCGAGGGCTACTCGGAATTCGCGTACGGGCTTAAAACCAATTTGATAGAATGGTTGAAGAACGAGGAAGTGTACGAAAGCCAAGACAAGGTAGTCGAGTGTGTGTGCCTCGAACAGTTCTTTCGTAGCATTCCGCAGACAGTCAAGCTCTGGGCGCAGGATAGGGTGGGAGTCGACTCTGTCGAAAGGGCCGCTGAGCTAGCCGAAGAGTACGCAACGCGTAGAAAGCTGAGCGGAGAGGAAAGCGAACCCGGCCGGAGCGATCAGCGCAAGACCTTCCGGCAGGGAAACGGCTCGCGAGAAAACGGGCCTGAGAAGCCCGAAGCAGGACAACGGTCCCAGAAAAGAGCGCAGAACACTCGAACGGAGACGAGGCGTGGAAAAGCCCAACAGGGCAGTTCGAGGCAAGGAAGCCGTTCCTGTGCTACAACTGTCAGGAGCCGGGACACACAGCGGCCAGATGTAAGAAACCGCGGGTTGTGCTCTCGTACGTGAACGGTAGTGACAAGGACCTGAAGCTTCTTCGTCCCTATCTTCACGAGCTCCAGGTAAACGGAAAGCCGTGCAGGGTGCTTCGGGACAGTGCAGCGACGATGGACGTTGTTCATCCGTCGTATGTAACGCCATCCGATTTTACTGGAAAGGTAGTTGGATCAAGCAGCTGCTCGAAAAGCACAGTGTCTGTCTGCCTATGGCGACAGTAAGGATAACTGGCCCGTTCGGAGAGCTAGTGACAGAGGCGGCTGTCTCGCAAACAGTCCCGTTGGAGTATCCTTATTTATTTTCTAACCGGTCAGATTTCCTGCTGCGCGAAAGGGGTCAACAACTGGGAGAAGGGCTAGTTCAGTCGTGTACGAGGTCCAAATCGCGTCAGGTCGCCCCTTTGTTGACGAGTGATCCAGAGCCAGAGGCAGCTGACGGGGAGCAAGCACTCTTAGAGTTGGAGGCAGAAAACCAGGATGAGAGGGACTAGGTTGTAGAACAGCCTGACCTCGTAGCACTAGAAAGCGTACGCCGTCCCAACGCGCCGGCGAAAAAGGAGGAGGAAGACGGGATCAGTGAAAGATCTTTCGTTGCTCCGGCGTCACGTACCTTTGGTCCTCTGCTACGAGTAGACAGAGTGTCTCTGACAGTCGAGCAGAAGAGCGACCCTAGTGTGTTAGGGTTTCGCGGTACAGCTCAGGAGATTGCTAGGACCAATGTGACGGGGCTGAAAAAAGGCGGATTCTTTTATCGGCGCTATAAGGACCGCATTTTCACGTCTAGAAATGACGTGAAAATCGATCACTATGACTTCCGCATAAAAAAAGGAAAGGCAAATTTAACGGCAATGCCGATGGTTGAGCAGATTTTCTGATATCACCAAAACAGTAGGGATGATCTCAGAGGTTTTCGTCATCCACGGGAATGAGGATCAAAGTGGGGGCACTTTGCCCAATATGACCTCACAATTGCGAAGGGTTTTGTCTTTTATATTTTGTTCATAGTGACCTCGTTGGAAAAATGAGTTTTGTTTTGGCGACAGCGGGTCTAGATACCCGCAATTGTCCTAAGGTTTTAAATTGCATTGTTTTGGCAAATTTTGGTAATCCGTAATCCAGTCTGGCGGGTCTCTGGCGAATTCCGAGCGTTTGACTGCGGTGTGGCGTGGTGTTGTGGGGGACGTCTCCGCTAATGCCTCCGTTGCAAGAGCTTTGGGAGTTTGTTTAGTGCTTGCAGCGTCTTCTCAAGGCCTACCACAAGCCCACATCTTCAGGCCAGCGATTGTACCACCGGCCTTTCGAGGTTTCCCTGGCCCCAGAGGGGCTGTTGAGAATGGAACCTTCGGCGACCTTCTTCCGAGTTTCAACGCTGTGGAAACGAGTCCTGACGTGTTCAGGACTGTCGCCCGCCTGTCGGAGCCTGCCCAAAACGAGTCTCAACGCGTCCGTGACGTCAGCGGGGACGTGTGTGTGTGCGTGTGGGTTCGTGCGCTCCAGAAGGGGAGAAAGGCATGACCTAACTGCGGAGAACTTTGGTTACATCGCACTTGAAAGGGAGAGAGGCAGGGCCTAACTACGGAGAACCAGGCTACGACGCACTTCTGGCTACGACGCGGCGGTCTTTGCTGCAACGCACTTGGCGGCGGTTCGCTACGTCGCACCTGCTGCCCTGGCGGAGAGTGAGGAAGAAACGGACCCTATATAAGGCGGAGCGTGAGGCTGCTCCGGTTGTTCTCTCGGATTTGACGACTGTATCGCAACCATGTAATTAAACCGTTCGTTACGTTACCAATTCTCCCACCTCCACTGGACCCCTGGGTTCTTCACTTCGGGGAATGGTCGTCGACACGAGCCAGGAAGCCTACGGACGTGCGGCTTAAACCCAGCCTCGAACAGTGCTGGAGACGCGGACGACTACGACAAGGTGAAGTCCAGCCTTTTGAAGCGGTACCGCCTTTCTGCCGAGGCGTTCCGTCAAAGGTTTAGAAACGCATCCAAAAAGAGCAGCGAGGGCTACTCGGAATTCGCGTACGGGCTTAAAACCAACTTGATAAAATGGTTGAAGAGCGAGGAAGTGTACGAAAGCCGAGACAAGGTAGTCGAGTGTGTGTGCCTCGAACAGTTCTTTCCTAGCATTCCGCAGTCAGTCAAGCTCTGGGTGCAGGATAGGATGGGAGTCGACTCTGTCGAAAGGGCAGCTGAGCTAGCCGAAGAGTACGCAACGCGTAGAAAGCTGAGCGGAGAGGAAAGCGAACCCGGCCGGAGCGATCAGCGCAAGACCTTCCGACTGGGAAATGGCTCGCGAGAAAACGGGCCCGAGAAGCCCGAAGCAGCACAAAAGGTCCCAGAAAAGGGCGCAGAACACTCGAACGGAGACGAGGCGCGGAAAGCCAAACAGGGCAGTTCGAGGCTAGGAAGCCGTTCCTGTGCTTCAACTGTCAGGAGCCGGGACACATAGCGGCCAGATGTAAGAAACCGCGGGTTGTGTTCTCGTACGTGAACGGTAGTGACAGGGACCTGAAGCTTCTTCGTCCCTATCCTCACGAGCTCCAGGTAAACGGAAAGCCGTGCAGGGTGCTTCGGGACACTGCCGCGACGATGGACGTTGTTCATCCGTCGTATGTAACGACATCCGATTTTACTGGAAAGGTAGTTTGGATCAAGCAGCTGCTCGAAAAGCACAGTGTCTGTCTGCCTATGGCGACAGTAAAGATAACTGGCCCGTTCGGAGAGCTAGTGACAGAGGCGGCTGTCTCGCCAACTGTCCCGTTGGAGTATCCTTATTTGTTTTCTAACCGGTCAGATTTCCTGCTGCGCGAAAGGGGTCAACAACTGGGTGAAGGGCTAGTTCAGTCGTGTACGAGGTCCAAATCCCGTCAGGTCGCCCCTTTGTTGACGAGTTATCCAGAGCCAGAGGCAGCTGACGGGGAGCAAGCACTCCCAGAGTTGGAGGCAGAAAACCGGGATGAGAGGGACTAGGTTGTAGAACAGCCTGACCTCGTAGCACTAGAAAGCGTACGCCGTCCCAACGCGCCGGCGAAAAAGGAGGAGGAAGACGGGATCAGTGAAAGATCTCTCGTTGCTCCGGCGTCACGTACTTTGGTCCTCTGCTACGAGTAGACAGAGTGTCTCTGACAGTCGAGCAGAAGAGCGACCCTAGTGTGTCAGGGTTTCGCGGTACAGCTCAGGAGATTGCTAGGACCAATGTGACGGGGCATGAAAAAAGGCGGATTCTTTTATCGGCGCTATAAGGACCGCATCTTCACGTCTAGAAATCACGTGAAAATCGATCACTATGACTTCTGCGTAAGAAAAAGGAAAGGCAAATTTAACGGCAATGCCGATGGGTTGAGCAGATTTTTCTGACATCACGAAAAACAGTAGGGATGATCTCAGAGGTCTTCGTCATCCACGGGAATGAGGCTCTAAGTAGGGGCACTTCGTTAAAACCCCAAAATGACCTCGCAAATTGCGAAGAAGTTTTGTCTTTTTTATTTTGTTCATAGTGACCTCGTTGGAAAAACGAGTTTTTTTTTGCGACAGGGGGTCTCGATACCCGGAATTGTACCAAATTTTGGTAATCCGTAGTCCAGTCTGGCGGGTCTTTGGCGAATTCCGAGCGTTTGACTGCGGTGTGGCGTGGTGTTGTGGGGGACGTTTCCGCTAATGCCTCCGTTGTAAGAGGTTTGGGAGTTTGTTTAGTGCTTGCAGCGTCTTCTCAAGGCCTACTCCAAGCCCACCTCTTCAGGCCAGCGATTGTACCACCGGCCATTCGAGGTTTCCCTGGCCCCGGAGGGGCTGTTAAGAATGGAACCTTCGGCGACCCTCTTCCGAGTTTCAACGCTGCGGAAACGAGTCACGATCTGTCCGGGACTGTCGCCCGCCTGTCTGGGCCGGCCCTAAACGAGTCTCAACGCGTCCGTGACGTCAACGGGACGTGTGTGTGTGCGTGTGGGTTCGTGCGCTCCGGAAGGGGAGAGAGGCATGGCCTAACTGCGGAGAACCATGGCTACCACGCACTTCTGGCTACGACGCGGCGGACTTTGCTGCAACGCACTTGGCGGCGGTTTGCTACGTCGCACCTGCTGCCCTGACGGAGAGTGAGGCAGAAACGGACCCTATATAAGGCGGAGCGTGAGGCTGCTCCGATGTTCTCTCGGATTTGACGACTGTATCGCAACCATGTAACTAAACCGTTCGTTACGTTACCAATTCTCCCACCTCCACTGGACCCCTGGGTTCTTCACTTCGGGGAATGGTCGTCGTCACGAGCCAGGAAGCCTCCGGGCGTGCGGCTTAAACCCCGCCTCGAACACGGCGTAGCTTAGAGCTGGCTCCTCCTGTGCTGCTGCGGTGACGGGAGTCTCGGGCTGGAAAGCTCGGTGAACCTCCTGTCGGACGACCTCGACGAGTGAGGGTGAGGATGGGCTATCTGCAGCAGGTAGGACCTTGCGGAGCTCTTCCCGGACGATCTCCCGGACGGTCTCCCGAAGGCTGTCACCACCGCTGGTATTCAAGTCCAGTAGGGCAGCAGCGACGGTTGGAGCACCAGGCGCGCCGGCGAGTCGGTGGTAGTGGCTTGCTCGGGCCGTCAGTGCGCGCTCGATATTGGTGGCTTCGGTTACAAAACCATCGACCGTCGTCGGGGGATTGCGTACCAAGCCTCCGAAAATTTCGCTCTTCACGCCACGCACGAGAGCGCGAACTTTCTTCTCTTCGACGGCCTCCGGATCGGCTCGGGCACTTAGAAGAAGGACATCCTCAACAAAGCTTGTTACACTTTCGTTGGGGCCCTGCACCCTTGTTTGGAGCAGGTCCTCCGCTCGCTGCCGGCGGTGGTAGTTGATGAAGGTCCGCTTTAATTCGGCGGCGCATAGTTCTCACGAAGTAAAGGAGGCTTCGTGGTACTCATACCAGTGCCTCGCGGTGCCTTCAAGTGAGAAGTAAAGGTTCTGGAGGCGGTGCTCGTCCGTCCATCCGTTGTGGCGGGCTACACGTTCAAAATGATGCAGCCAGTCTTCTACATCCTCGTGCGCGTCGCCGTGAAAGGGCGTCGGAGTGCGGGGAGTGACAGGCAGGATGACGACGAGTGGGGTAGTCATTTTAGCTGTCTTCTTTTTCGGCTTCTGTGGCAGGGGTCCGAATTCTGGGAGTTGGCCTTTGGTACGGCGGCTTGCTCGGGCGTTGGAGTCTTCTTCGATGGGTAGCCTGCCGGGGCTGAGCACGTCACTTGGCCGGCGTGTCTTCGGAGGGGTACGGTCGACGGGCCTAAAATGCAGTACCCCGCACCTCCACCAGAATGTCACGGATGAAAATTAATGAGGCGATGATAACTGAAGAAACTAAACGTTTAATGGGGCGAACTTGTGCCCAAAAATAAAAAGGGAACAGAAGAAAAGAGTAGAGCGTCGCGGGCGTCGATGGCGGCGTAACAGCAGGATCGTAAGCTGAGGCGAGACTTAACCTGGCTTGCCACGCGGAGCCGCTTTTGTACACGCGTGGTCTTCTGGAACAATCGGCGTAGAAGGTTCGGCGTGTCGAACACTCTACCCTCGAATCAGCAACACGATTCTCGAATCTGCCAGAACACTGAATTGCTGGATTAAAGACCGACCTACGGAACCATTTTCCGCAAGGTAGGAAAATGCCCCTCGCGCCCCTCCTCTTCTCATCCTCTCCCAAAAATCACGTGATGGCAGGGTCTTAAGCCGACACGAAAGAAGCCCCTGCCATCACGTGACTTTTGGGAGAGGGTGAGAAGAGGAGGGGCGCGAGGGGCATTTTCCTACCTTGCGGAAAATGGTTCCGTAGGTCGGTCTTTAAACAAAAGATGTGCGCGCGCTTCCTCCCAGGAATCGAACCCCGGCTTTTCGCGTGGGAGGCAGGCACGAACCGTTGGGCCACGCGCCCGCTGCCTACTTGGCCAGCTGCGCGCGCGGCAATATGAGCAATATAACCCTTTAGGGGCTATATTGCATTTTTTATGATCTTGACGTCAGGAGTAACGTCAAAACACCACGTCACGACGACGTGACGCTACGACGACGCCACGACGTCATCGTCGACTACCACGTTACGCGACGCCAAGATACTGCCGTAAGACCGTCATGACATCGCGTCGCGTAGAGGACGATGCCGTTTCGCGACATCCAGTAGCCGTTGCAACTCGGTTGTGACGTTGCGTTGAGAACTACGCCGTTACGCGACATCAAGTCGCCGTTCTAACGCGGTCATGACATCGTGCCACGTCGAGGACGACGTGGACTTGATCGTCGATGCCGACGTTGACGCCCCACGCAGCGTAAAAACATCGGTATGACGTCGAGTTAACGTCATCATGGCGTCGTCGTTAACGTCACAACGACGTCACGACGAGGCCTTGACGGCGTGTAACGTCGTCACCTTCGCCAACATAAACGTCGACGCGTCGTCACAACGAATTCTTGACGTCGTGAAGTTGTCGGGACGTCGTCGTGACGTCGAGTTGAGTCATGTCGACAACGACGTCGACGACCTGACACCAAGCGTCCTTATGACGTCGCATTGACAAGGACGCCATCATCTTGACGTCGTCGTCGTCGTCGTCAACGTCAACGTTGACATTGACGTCATTGTCAACGCAATATTACGTCAGAATGCAGTCTTGATGTCGTTTAACGTGCGTTGTCAACGTCGGTAACAACGTTGACGTCGACGCGTCGTAGGCGCCTTGACGTCGTCGTATGTAGGCGGCCATTTTAACTGGTTTCTTGTGCGCGTATGTACAGAGAAAATTAAGAGTTTTGCAAAAGATTAACCGAATCAAGAAAACAAAAACATTATTCACTGTTAGTCCAGGTACTTTTTATATAAAGACGGACAGAGATTTGGTTAACGTTGTTTTTAGGAGTGTCGAACGCAAGTACACAAGAGAAACGTGTTTGTCATGTTCTATGTTTGCCCCATGACTATAGTAGTGTTCATAATCGCATATTTGTTTTTACGCAAATACAGGATAAGCACCATGAGTAGAGTGATAGGGTCGTACACGTAAAAATAAGAGGCATTTACATATAACCCCGAAAAGTATACAGGGTGTGCGTAGGCAAACAAAAGCAAATAATGGCCGAACTTCCGGGGGGAGTATTTTACTTCCGGTGGGCTATTGTTTTTGCTTGTTTTTGAGAACCCTCATTGACTATCACATACTTTAAAAGTCTCACTCTTGGATAAAAAGAAAGAGTACTTGTTCTTCAAGGATCGCAACGTCGTCATCGATGGTTCGCCTGACACGACTCGCCTCGTTCCGTCCAAAATTAGACCTGACGACTGATTTTCGACGGGTTTCTTCTAACCAAGCCTCGAATCCTGTGTCCAAGTGCCCCGTGAGTTTCCAGGCCAAGTCCTGACCTTATCGGACCACCTATCTGAATTATACAAGCACTTTTCGTGCTCCCACTCGGACACAAAGGTGGTAAGCCTAACGCCGCTTCGGGCTGCGGGACGGCTTCGTTTCGAGCCGCCATCAACATCGGTTTACGCCGCGGCTCGTCCGCGTACCTTCCTGCCTCCAGCATGCCTCTCCCGCTACATTACGGACGCCGAAGAATGAACTACAGTAGCCCAGCGTTCACCCACAACAGTAAACCTGCGGAAACCCTTCTTCTTCTGCGCCCTTCCCCTGGTCTTAATCTCGCCAAGCTATGGCCCCCTATCTTTCATTCTGCTCAGAGCAGCATGGCTCGCCTCACAGATAGTGAGACCCGTTCCCTTATTATTACAATTTAAGCTCCGAAAAATCTCGCCACTCTCTGTATAACGAATTCTCACACCATCCCCAAGCTCCTCACCGTCAACTCCCGCACCATTTCCGATGAACATCACCCCATCCAGGTGTATGAACTGCCCCCGAACGACTCCAGCATTGGCGTCATACACAAGTAGAGCCCCATACTCCCCAGAGGAGCTCCTCAAACACGTTGAGACCGAAACTTGCGATATCCTGTCTGCCCGCATGATGGGAAAAACCAGCACATCCCTAATCACCTTTCGCGGCTTCTACGTCCATATGCTGTCTATTACAAGCTTGGGGCACAGCGCTGCACCCCACCGCCCAAAAGTGCAGTTCTTTAACACATGTCTGGCCATCGGCCATCGGCAAGACGTATGTCCACGAAGTCGCCTTTCTCGCTGAAAAAGTTGTGGCACCGATATCCTGAATCCGCAAACTCCTCATAACTGAAAGGCTGGCTGCTCAAATTGCAGTAACGCGCAACACCGTCGACTGCTCCTGTTCCTAGCACTCCCCCCCCCCCCCTCCCCCTCACAACAACCTCCTCAGAGTTTGGCACCACCTTCTGCAACAAACAAGCCGGTGAACAATTTCACTCGAGGCCGCAACAATTCGAAACCACTGATGGAACCGCCGAACGCACCAGCAGCAGCCCTCCAAACCCACCGTCAGCCACCAATCACCCACCGTTAAATCAACCTCCATCCCTCATCTCCCTCCGCCTTCGTCCCTTCGCACCTTGATAAATAAAAACGCACGCAACTATCGCCTACCTAGCCCAGAGGGCCACCAATATCCGACGGACATACGATCAGATCCGAGATCGTACGTCCAAAGCCGAATGCGGACATCCCCGGATGTACGACAAACGTCCTGAATCGGATGTCCCAACCACGATATCCGCAGGAGGTCGGCAGTACTTCCTGTGCCATCGGTATCGTTCAGTCAACGAGCTTGCTGGAATTGGTGCACCGGACGCGTGAGCTATGCTAGAAAACAAGCGTAACGTCTTAGACAAAACCCCAAGACAGGAAAAATGAGAGACGACACAACATAAAGTCTCAAGCGTAAGTTTGCCGGTTTGTCTTTCGCCGTGCTTGGCGCTAAGCCGTACTTTGGCTCCGCGAGTACGCTTGCACGACGCTTGTCAATGGAAGAAAGCTCGCGCTGGAGGCGGAACCTCTACTGAATTCTTAACGTGCCGACAGAGTTGTAACAAACGAGCGAAAGATATATTTCATCAAGCACAGAAAGCCACCGCGCATTTTCTAAAATCAACAAATCAGCATCTCTGCAGCGCGCAGCGCCCTCTGTGAAGAATCAATGTTAAAACCAACGAGGTAGAGGGGCTTAGAGTGATAAACCGGAAGTTCGGAAGTGGCACCCCCCCCCCCCCCCGGTTGCCGCCATGTTGTACGCAAAAGTGACCCCTCGTCACGTCACCTGACAAAAGCAGTGACGTCATCGGTAAGATGGCAGCGCCCAGAGCTGGCGGATGCGAGTGTGTTCGGTGCGCGGTAGCCGTGATGTGCAACTGCTTTCCGACGACTTCGGGCTTTTTCGTGCTCGCTGACGCAGGTATAATATGAAAACATGAAGGAATGAGACTTTATATCCTTTTGCGCAAGATCGCTCTTGGTCATCTGGATATTAACGCCTGTGAGACAGCATCAGCCATATCGCCGTACCGGTGCTCGAATTCCCGGATGGTTCGAGGATCGATAGAACTTCAAGTGCTTCTGCATGAAATTTTCGCATTCTCTTAGCTTTGTTTGAACGTTGGAATGTCTGAGAATCGACGCGAAATGTATGGCGTCGTGTTATGGCCTAGGGGAAGCCCCTAGGCCATGCAGCCCTAGGTAACTGCAGCCCTAGGTAACTGCATAATCACAGCCAACTGTTAGCGAGGGAGCTCCTGCGATCTTTACGTTTTGTACTTATCAACAATTTTACGATATAACTTCTAGCTTAAACTTTTCGCATTGTTTTAGCTTCGTTTGAGAGTCTGAGAATCGAAGCGAAAGGTATGCGTCGCGTTAGGCCTAGGGAAGTTGTTTCAGCCCTGCGTCACAGAATAACCATAGAAAATTTTGGTGTGGAAGCTCCTGTGATCTTAAACCTTTTGTGCTAATCGACGACTCTACATTCGATCGCTTTTCTTCCTTTTTTTGTGAGTGCGAAATGCACACTTCTTTTCAGCTCCGAAGATGACGTTTATTGAGTGTGGGGATGAATAAATCGTTGCAGGCACCTGCTTCAAAGCTATTCGACTTGCTATAAGAACAACCATTTTGGTGTACGCATAGATTAACTGCACATTTTTTTTTTTCGTAGTGATTTATTGCAGCAATACTTTTTTTTTCATTAAGAGTGCATTGTATTAGTCGGTCAATTATTTACTTGTTCTAATTAGCTGGACAAGATTATTCATATTTATGTTCATCCCCTTGCCCGAAGAGCAGTCTTGTTGAAAAATATGACTACATTCGTTCGGTCTCTCAGTAGACTTTTTTCGAACATGTGGGCTGCATACACTTTGTGTCACCGTAACTTGGAAAGGGCGACCGCCACAGCCCCTCGAGCCAATCAGAGAGACGGAGTGAAGGTGTGTGACAAATCTGTGCAGACGAGCACTCTAATAATATGTTGTTATGTGCCTCTCTCCAACGTGCATATTGACTCACCGAGACTGTAGCCTTTGCCGTTTCCCAAATTGTGATCTAACGAATTACAGTAACAACTACTTTAATTGCCCAAGGCATTCATACTTTGGGCATTTGTTCAACAACAGTGTTATGTCCGCCATCACTGTGAACTCGGCTGAGCGCCTATTGGACTCGAATGCTGCATTAGCGTTCGACGTGAACTGGGGCCATTCGTGTGCTTTACGCCGAAAACAAATGGCAACAGTCATGTTGCTTGATGTGGTTTTGCAAAGGGTCTATTTTGTCATACGTATAGGAAGTGTCCTGCTATAAAGCAATGCATCAACACATACTATTAAACTAGATGCTGAGAGGTGTGCTTGTTTTTGCAATTAACAAGTTACAGCATTGTGCTTTAATGTTATTATGTGTGTGGTTTTAAGTATCCTCTCTGGAATGCCTACAAAGGCCTCTGAAGGGAATAAATTAATAAATAACATTTTCACATCACTGGAGTTGGTTTTCGGATGTGCCACATGTTCAGGAGACAAGGAACGAGTGCAGCCCAATTCAACCAGTCTGTCAGTCTGGTATGTCCCATTAATTAATATTGAGGGGTCACAGATGCGAGTGTCCTCAAAAGGTCCAGCACGCACGGTAAACAGAATTCTTTGTGTATAGACTGTGAAGGCGTAAAGGTGAGCGGAAATATGTTTGTTTGGCAAGTGTATCAAATATGTTTATTTCCACTTGATTACATAATTATAAATTCTTTGCAAATGGTTCCATAACGAGTTCTTTCTGCAACAGTCTTGTGTCAGGTGTCAGTCGTAGTACCTGTGGTCTTTGTTCTCGGATGACGCCCCTGGCAAGTCGGTGTTCAGTTTGGTCAAGTGGCAACTTTGACCGATTGATGCCGTCTTGTAATCATACGTGATGTGCGGCCACCGGCATCTGATGCACTGACGCTGCAGGGCTGGCTTCTAATCCGCAAATTTTCCTTGTAGTTTTCTGCATCAATGCAGCAAGCTCGGGCATATATGAATGCTTCGGCGTTGGGGTGTCTCGTTGAATTGGCATTGAATAGTAACGGGTAGCCGGTGGCGGTTATCGTGACTTTGTGGCATAAGTCGCACTCGGTTCGTCAGATGCCGCTTCGCTCGAAGAAGTCTCCAGTCGAATTGCCTGTCCAACTTGTTCCGAAACAATCTCGGCAATCAAAATAAAAGCCGGGTAACTGATGGCAGGAAGTAGCTTCCTGATCTCCTCCCGGAAAACGTTGTGGATGATGTCGCGGATGCCTGGGAGGCTGGCGTCGAAGTTGCAGCTGGACGACTCGAGTATCAAGACGCTGGGGAGTTGTTGATATTGACAGGCTCGGGCCTGCAGTGTACATTCAATGTTGAAAGCCTCGGTGATATGAACCCTTCGACTGTTGTCGTGGAGTTACGGACAAAGCTGCCGAAGGTGTTGTCCCTCACATGAGGGACATGGGATTCTTAGCTTCTTGTCTTCTGCAGCATCAGGGTTGGCGTGGGTGCTCGATCAGGCGCAAAACATTCTCCACAAAGGCGGTAATGCACTCGTTGGGGCCGTGTCCTGGATAGAATCAGGAATTCGGCTCTCTCTCGTCCATGTTGGCTGATGAACGTGCACTTCAGCTCAATCTTGCAAACTTTTCACAACGTTAAGGAGGATTCGTGGTTCTCAAACCAGTGCCTGGCAGTTTCTTCCATGAGAAGTATAGGTTCTGCAGGAGCTGGTTGTCCGTCTACCCACTGTGGCGGGCGACACGGTCATATATTTAAATCCAGTTCTCGATGTCTTCATACACCTTGCGTGAAAGGGCATCGGAGTGCGAGGTGTGACGGGCATGCAAACGATGGTGGGAGCGGACGCGGTTTGCTGCTACAGGTTTGTCATTGTTGGCTTAGTCAGCTTCGGTTTTTCTGGCAAAAGACAGAATTCTGGTGGCTCTTGCTGGTATGCCAGCGACTGGCTCGAATTTCAGGTTCTTCGTGGTGTATTTCTGAGCTTTGTCCTTGTGGTACTCGCTCGTCTTGCGGTTTTTCTGCCGGGCTCGGGATAGGACTTGGTTCCCGGCTCGCCGGGAGTTTAAGACGCGGGATAATCCGCCACCCGTGTCTTGTTATCGGGCCAATCGGCTGAGGAGCCGCCAGGGTTGACACAGAGTGAAGGGCTATGGGTAAAGTGCGCAGCACCTCCACCAGAACATACGATGACAGCTGAGCATGGCCTGGAACTTTCCAGAATAGTAAATATTGATAGAAAATAGGACTGGAGCAAGCATCCGTGACAATATAACAAAACAGACAGAAAAGAGTCTATCCTGACCACCAAAGAAACTGCACGTACTGCTTTAGTGGCATTCTGTCCGAATAAATCGTCTCCTTCGGGGTTTGGCGACTGCTGTGGACGAGCTGAACTGAAATGGATGTGGGACCACCTTTCTGGTAATGAGCCGCTGCAGACTGTCGTCGCAAAGCGGCGTGAACGGATGGACTGGGTAGGTTACACGCGCGATGAAATGTCCATACAGCTTGCAATTCGCGTAACGAGTGTTGATAAAACTTTTGTATCGACGAAATGTGCGACAGGCCAGCGGAATCAATACCAACTGCAACACCTTTGCTCCGTGAAAGTGCACGCCTACGCCAGAACAATTTAGGAAGCAGCACAGCACCACCTAAACCACGGCACAGGAACTACCAGCTTCTCTAAGGAGAAGTTGAAAAATCATTTCATGGTCCCTTTAAATTCAGACGCAGTCGACGCTACAAGCTAATGAGACCAATCAAGGAGCGTCAAAAGCACAAGCCACTGGGTCTTTTTTGTTTGTGATTGGTTCAGCGATGACAGAACGCGTACAGAAACATGACGAAGACCATCATGGTGCGTTTTTGACGCTGTTTGAATGGCCCCATCAGCTCGTAGCGTCGGCTTCGCCTGGAATTCTAGTGAAACGAAATACAAAAACACGAAAAATGCACTTGTACTTTTTTTTTCACGCCTTGGGAAAATGATGTAAGGAGTAACGTAACTTGAAATAAGTAACACTAAGTACGTTACGCGTTACTGTCTTGAAAATGTAACGATTGCGTTACTTCGTTAGAGAAAAAAGTAACGCGTTACTGTTAACTCCGTTACTTGTAACACGCTACCGCTAACACTGGACTCACTGGCACCTTAATAAGAATCGCGGGGCGTGGCTTATAATACCAATGCTTATCTTGCTTCGTGATTGGTTTTTCGGCGCTTTTAACGGCTAACGTCGCAATCTAATTGGCTGCGGAACGATAATGAGACGTTCGGAACTTGTCACGTCCTGCGTTTCTAAAGTTGTCAGTGACCAGATAATTGCATATTACGCAGTAGCGCGCAAGAGGACTAACACGTAAGAACACAGAGGGAAGAAAGAAAATTTTGAAAATGTGGCGCGACTATTTTTTTTTTTTTTTTTACTTTCGTTTTTGTAGTTGTCTATTCGCAACTCCAGCCCGTCGCTCGCCCTCCCGCGGACGAGCGGAGAACTAGAGTAACGGGGACGGCAGCGGCGGCGGCGGCGCGGAAAAGGTGGCAGGGGCTCTCGCCTTGATGCGTGAAGCCGTTTTACCGAAAAAAGTGAGCGCGGTAAAATATGAATTCTCGAGCTCCACCTCGCAACAGCGTTGCACGAAGGACCGGTGTCTAATTTCATTAGGGACTTTTTGTATATCGCATACGCTGCGGATTTCAAGTCTTGTGCATGACCTCCAGCTCGATGTGTGCTCAACGTGAGGGCAAACACTCCCGCGAATAATGTAGAGCTCTAGCGTACGTTCTACGAAAAGTCTATTCTTTGCCCTAAGTAGAAGAAAACTTGTCGCGCAACGATATGTCGAGCAATACACGTTGGAAATGGGTTTGCGGGTTAAGGCCGCAGGAACATGACCATTTATTCCAAGTACTATTAAAAGATAGAATACGCATACTTGCTTTCAGGTAATTACAAAGTGAATGAAGGAAGGCCCGAAGCATTTTAAGTGCATCTGTGTTAGCCAGCCGTTCGTGACGAAAGCTTAGAAAGGGAGTTTTGGCTAGAGGAGCCGCAACGTTGCAAATAACACGGTACAAAAAAAAAAGTACGGTATATTAAAATATGCATTTTTGGTAGAACAATAAATAAAACCCCTAAGCCCCTAAACACGCCGATTATGGTAATAGGCAGTTTTAGCATAGCGTTACCGCAGGCTACCGTGAGCACGGCAACGCTCCTGGCACGCGCAGAAAATTGTGCTTCAGAGGCGCAGCGCGAGCCTCGGTTGTAATGCTACTCCGCAGGGTAGCATGCTGTAACAAACTGCCTATCAATAACCACAGAGCAGTTTGATCATGTGTTGCAATACACTAAAACCGAGTCGGTGAGCGGCGAGTTGCGAGCCTGTGACACGAAGACATCAATATTGTGAGCGCTGCTCTTCCGGAGCTTGACGGTCACCGTGCGCGGCTCACTTTTTAGAGCACGAATGGTCAGGCAAAGCGCAAACATGATATCTTCATCACCCTCAAAAATGTTTGCCACAAATAGTGACGGGGCCGTTGCGTGAAACGCGCTCGCTCACCACAAAGCTTCGCAAGTCGAGGTTTCTGCAACTTTTAAACATCAGCATGCTCATTTTGCTAACGCGCATCAACATCTCCGTCACCTGTAATATGATCCTGCGTAACTATTCGCGTTTGCAGACAAATAAATCATTTTTAGCGCACTGACCAGCGTCAGCGAGCAGGCGCACGGGAAACCTTGGAGAACCTATCCCCGTCTCTTCCGCCATCTTGGAACTACCGCCCCGCCACCTATTGGCGACGTGAGCGATCGAAAGTGTCACTGTGGTCGGCCCACCACAATTGGCCGAATGCTGACTATGACGTCATCAAAGGATGTCTCATCGACGGAAATAAGAGGAATGTAAGAACCTCAAGTTTGACGGTGTTGGCAGTGTTGCTTTGAGACCGCTATGATTTCAGGCTTCCAGAATGCTCATTACAAACACCATCGAGCTTGTTGTTCACAAGGTGGTGACGTGACGAAAGGTAACCGAACGAGGTCGCCACCGAAACATCTCGCCGCTAATTGGAGTTGCGAATATCGTGATCATCTCGCTTTCTCGCTGTAAAAAAGGAAATCTACTGACTTTTGTTTTTTAATAGATAGAAAAAAACCCATTTTAAATGGCATAACAATGCGCAGTTTGAAGCGCTGGCTCTCATATTATCCAGCAAACGCATGCAAAAGTATTAAAAACGGAACTAAACATATGTATCTACGTATACTTCGATTCATTAAGCTATCCACCCGAAGCCGTACACAGCCAACGCAGTTGCATACGCGTGTACTTACGAAACCGATTCGACTTAGGTTTTGCCTGGTTTCGTCCACGTACGAAAATGAGCGGCGACTCTTCAGGTAGCGGCAACCGCACCCTTGGTCCCCTCCAAAAAGAAACCGTATATACGAAAATATAATACAGCGTGGGAAAGTACTAAAGGTATTCATTCCGCTTTCTGCAAGGAATGTGATGTGCACTTGGCCGCTGGCAAATGCGTATTAAAAAAAAAAAATGAAGAAAACACGCAGCAAGCAAGAACACAACTAACTTCTATGTGTGGTTATTAGTAAATAATTTATTATGTTATATTATCTAATAAGAGCGATCGGGAATACAAAAAGGCGATATTTTTTTAGTATCTACTGATTGTTTGGGTGACCTACTGATATATAGGGGATCCATCTACTGACTTCGATTTTTTTCCTCTGGCAACACTGTATGGCAGGTTTCCAACTGAGTTGTTGTAGTAACGTTGCCTCCGATGGCGCGAATCATGCGGCGCCAAAACTACATTGGCATGGTTGTTCGCTGCCCTTGCGCCGTTTACTGTCACCGGCTCAAACAATCATGCGCAGCAAAAGCGCCGTAATCCTTGTTTTTCTTCTTTTTTTTTTTGCGTGAGTGGTTGAGCCGGGGACAGCAAACGTACTAAGACGACAAGCCCCATGACGATGCACTTTTGGCGCTGCCTGGTTGGCTCCATCGGGTCACACTGTTGACTGCGGTCGAACGTATAGACCAACTCAACTCTCTGACGTCACGCCGCTGCGGTGGCGGTGCTGTCGGCATTGGGCATGCGCAGGTGATTCGCCTAGGCCAAATCTGGCTTCTGCGCGCGCGCAGTGCCCTCGCCTGGTGGGCAAACGCGGGCTTGTTTGTAAACAATGTGTTGGTCGATAGTACGGACCGTACGGACGGAGTAAAAACACCAACTCAACTCGGCTACGTCACGCCACAGTGGTGACACTTCAGGCGCACTTCCGGTCTGGGGGGTACGGGCGGAAGTCGCCAGGCGAAACGGGAATTACTGCGCTGTTTTGGAAGAAACGAGACCAAAGCCTGCCTTCTCGTTAGAAAGGTCGCAACTGGGGTTGTACCAGAAAAGAGCCGGGAAAGGTGTGCAGATCAGTCTTGACGTGTTTTCTGCGTGCTCGGTTCTTCCGAGGAGGTGGATAGGTGCCATGAAACGGGAAAACTGGACACCGTCGGACCGCGATGGCTTGTGCGGGAAGTAGTTTGGTGGGTTGAATTCGCGCGTACTTGTGGTCGTTAGATTCCTTCGTTTTGTTCGAACGTGAACGCGGCAAAACCGCCAAGTAGTCCGGACCACCCGCGGAACACGTTCAGTGCGTCTTAACGTTTAAACGGCCATCTTCGCGTTCAAACTGTCATGTGCTCCTTCAAACTCGTTCAAGCTGTCGTCTGCTCGTTCAAACGACGGCGGCCAGTTGACCAAACGTTGCGGTAAAAAGTAAGTGCGGGCCTCAAATGACTTTTAAGTTTGAAGGTTGTTTGGGGTAAGCAGGCTCAGTGTAAACAGTAGATACAAGGAGATGTTGATCCTTGTTACCAGTGGCCATCAAAGACTTGTTATGCCTGATTCACTTGATCCGATTCTGCTTGCCCTTTTCAGTATCAACGTCGAGCATCGCAGCTACCATCCACGCTTGAGCAGCCCGAGCGACGTCGCAACAGAAAATAGCGAGCAGGATCTCATCATGTGAATCAGCCACTTTAGCGTCCATTCTGCGGTGTTCAAGCGGAATGAATCGCCGCATGTCACATTATTTACACGACATTTTGTGGCGTAACGAGCCTCGTTAATTTCCCTCGGGCCACTAAAGTGGTAAGATATCGCAAGGAAGACGTTGAAGCAGCAATTCCAACGCGAAAAAGAGCACGCGGACTCACACCCAAGTCGGCATTACAGCTATTGGGCAGGAGATCGAACTATAGGGGGCGCTTTATCGAGCTTGTTGTCCCCACAGCCCGGTGTTTACCAACACAGCATAACAAAGAAATTGAACCTGGCCGAGCACGGTCTGGGCACGAGCGCTTCACTCTGACCAGTGCTTTGGTCGCACGAGGAGTGGCCTTCGAATCGTCATCTTCGATTTCTCGGATCAAAAACAAACAAGAAAATACGCTTTTTTGTCCCCACAGCTGAAGCGCACCGCTAGAGGCGTGACTGTTCGATCTCCTCCCCAATAATGGTCTGTTGATGCGGGACGCGGCGCTACCTAGCCTATATATCACTCCATCGCGCATGCCCTGCGCCGGTGGCGGGCCGCTAGGGGCGCTCCGGTTTGTTTGTAAACATAACTCCCCTACCGAAGAAAACAGTATAACGTTTTGCTAACTAGATTATGCAACAGAAAATCTAACTGGATTTCTTGCTGCAAACCTGCAATCCAGTTTGCAGATGCAAACTGGATTTCAGGTTTCAGGCGTATATTACTGGTTGATCTTTAAGGCAGAATATATTGAAGAGAACCACACTCGCAAAGGCTCGCAAACGCACAGTTACCGTTTTGCCTATACACACTTCGCCGTAACCACTGGTTGTAACAAACTGTATGATGGTAACCGCACGACCACACGGCGTCCATTCGCAAACCATGGCCCCGTCGCGTTCGAGCGCGTGCGCAGACATTTGCCGTTGAATTTTTTTCCAAATCTTTGCCAAACTTTTCTTCAACCGAACCTGCCGAACTTTAGATTCGAAAAAGTTCAGCACATGCCGAACTTTTCCGAATCTAAAGTTCGGCAGGTTCGGTTTATCACTAATAAATACGAAGTAAAATTCAAGAATTCTTCACCTTATTATATCTTTATATTTTTTTTTGCATTTAAGTGACGTTTGAAAACACGCTCCTCGTGGTGACATGTGGCGGTGGCACTACTAGTGCGACCTGCAGGGGTGCTGGATGGATGGATGAATGGTATTGGCTAAACCTTTCGTATCGAACAGTAGTCTGCACAGTCGCAGCGGAGCGGTTCGGGAAGTTGCCCTCGGTATCCGGTTCAGTGTCGACGCTCTGGCCGCTCGGAAAGGGTGCCGAGCGTTCGCCTGACGAGCCGTTCCTCGGCTCGGATTTGGAGACGCTCCCGAATCTCGCAAGTTCGATTCAAAGGATTCCAGCGCTGGAAAGCGACCAGCCGAATATACCATCAATCTGAACATCGTGGTGCCTGCCAGATCCACCGACCCCCGAGCAACGACGTTATTCTCATTCTTATAATGACTTCGACGAAGGTCCACGGCCGAAACGAAGGAAGTCTGCCATTGACGCCGATGTTATTTGTCTCGACCTGGTCGATTTATTTTCCCCGGAACTGCCGCGGTACAATTACGCCTCGTTAACACTCACCCTGTTAATACGAATATCCCGCTATATAGACAAAGGTTTCGAACACGAGCGGAGCAAATGCACGTATTTTTGTCTCGTTATTATGGACAACCTACATTATGTACGATTTTTTTTAACGATACATTATTGTTTTGAGTACGGCGGTACTGGGCGTATCGCGGTTTTTTACTTGCCTCCTACCTTACGGTCAAGCGTTGGATGGCCGAGAGATAAAACTTGACCCTCGATGCATCCAAAGAAGAACGGAATCGGCAGCCGGTGTGCTTAATTAGGGGGCGATCGTATATCCGCCGCTTCTTGCATGGGTTCTGTGGGGGTCCTCATTTGCATATCCTTAAACGGAGCCTCTCGCACCTATTATTTCCCGCAGATCCTTGACGCCCCGAAGTTTATGCAAATTCGAGAGAGAGAGAGAGAGAGAGAGAGAAAGAAAGAAATAACGCGCATGCAAATGCACCTTCTCGTCATTACTCATTTCGATCGTAAACAGGCGACTGCACCCGTCTTGGAATAAAAAACGCCGGCCCTTGAACTGAGCAACATCCCTCCAAGGCGCATAAGGGTGAAGGTGTTAACACGCCCTGATCTCTGGAAGACAATTCTGCCGTGTTCCTGAAGTCGGGTACCGCTGATAGGCGTGTTATTGGTTCACTATACGGAGAGCAAGTCGTCTGCTTCTAGAGCAGGGATTCCGGTGATGCCACAACGACGCTGAGCTCCGATGGGCTTTGATTGAAACATAGTGGGCTCACCAACAAGAGCTCACTCCGAAGCTGTATATCACACACACCAACAGAAAACATCTTAAAAAGGGGAATGCGCAACGCACCCTTTCAAGATATAATGAACAGTGTATGAGCACTGGGCCATCGGCTGAAAATCACTTGACAATATAACGCCATATGCTACATTCCTATTTCTCGTCGGTTTCGGGGATTGCCGACCAAGTTTTAGAATGCTGTAGTCTGCTGACAGGTGTCATGTTTCAAATACCGCATTTTCCGACCGACAAGTCGCTGTTTGTTTTCTCGATTTTCCTAGGGTGGGTCTTATACAACGATGCGGCTTAAATGCATTCTTTTGTTTTTTTTACACGAGTATGGGCCTTAAAGGCGCAGAATTTACCGCGGGGGTTATATTTCTGGTTCTAATTTGATTCGTTGGCGAGAATATTAAAACTTTTTTCTTGTTTCGCATATATACACCTTTTCCACAAGGGCGCAGCCATCTTGAATGTCGTCACTTATGGTATGCGGTAAAACACCGTTTTGATCTCTCCACGCCGCTAGAAAATGTTTACGAAAAATGCGTGATTGTCACAGAGTCTTGTTTTGCCTCACCTATATTTTCTCGAATATTCCAGGTTGAGATGTTTTATTATTTTTTCGCCCCGCATACCAGATACGGAGCCCACGTGACTGAGAACCACCGGAAACAGAAAATGTCTATAGCGATCCTAATACGGATATGTAGATTTGTCAATGCAGTTTCGCCTCGCCGATCGTACGAATATGTAAGTGAGACTTATACAAAGGTGCGACTTATATACCAACTTTTTTGTCAAAACGATCGTTTATAAAGGGGTGCGAGTTATACAAAAGTGAGACTTATAAAACCGTAACTACTGTACTTATTGTTGTGGCGGTGTTGCGAATGGGATGACGACGAAAAGGAGGACAGGAAGAAGGCGCGAGAAAAAGTACGAATGGCGATGAACGTTGAACGCCTAACGCTGGGATTTCGAACAGTCTTGATTTTCTAAACAATTGGTTTCAGAAGTGGGGTAATGGGAGATCCCAACATCTCTCAGCCTGACCTGGTCATGAGAGCGATCGGCGCACAACAAGCTTCGTTGGCCAGCTTGCGAGAGGAGCAGAGTCGTCACCAAGACGAAGACCGTAGAGATTTCCAGAGCTACGTCGGGAGGTCTCCGCACAACTCCAGCATCATCTTGGGACCGGGTCATCACGCCAGTCCACGGGGCCTCGAGGAGTGCTGCACCTACCATCGCGGTCCGGCGAGACTATTGAAGGAACGAGCGAAGGCGGCACTGCTAGCGAGGCATATCTCTCCTTGCAAGCCCCAGCAGAAACCGAAAATGATAACAGACAGTAGATACTACCTTCGGGGGATGCTAACGAATAGCAGGCTTTGGCTTCGCAGAAGATGATTGTTAAGAATTGACATCTATGATGGACACAGCCCCTGGAATGCCTTTTAAGTGCGTTTGGATCTAGTCGCGGAATTAAACGGTTGCACTACCGCATCGCGAGGAGCGTTCCTGGCATCTACACTTGGAGGGCCGACTTTGGAGCTGCTTCAGAACCTTCCTTTTGGCAACCAGCGCGACTACAAGGCGCTCAAGAAAGCACTCGAAGGGCGCATCGGTGAGAAGCACATCGGGCGACTCTACCACGCCACTCTCCGAACGCGGGTACAAGGACGAAATAAATCGCTGCGAAATAAACCGAAATAAAACGAAATAAATCGCTGCGGCCTTGATACGAAAGTCGCTTACGCGACTCTCGTATCAAGGCCGCAGAATTGTGACACTGAACTCTGTGGCTATGGGACACGTTTTAGACGCAATCGGAGACACTGAAGTACAGCCGTTTGTCTGCCTGTCGTCACCTGCCTGCATGCGTGACGCTGTTGCGCGAGCTATGGAGGTGGAGGCAACGACGAGTGCAGTAAGAGCCACCCGGCGGGTCACAGTGCCAGGTGGTTATCAGCCAGGCATGTCGTCTGCTTTACATCCAGTGCCGCTTCTCAACACGGATCCGCAAACTTCTCACGAGGCAACAGGGGTGCCACCACACCAGAGCCATCTCCAACATGCTGGCGCTGCGGCCAAAAAGGCCATATCCAGAGATATTGCAGCTCAAAAAGGCAGAAAGGCAATTCCACTCCGGAAAACTAATTCCAGCCGAGCTTACCGACCAAATCTTGGCTGAGAACGAAAAGAGAGAGCCGGTCCCAATGCTGCAAGTTAAAAAAATACGAGCTGACAAAGACGGGCTTTTTGTGGATGGGGAAATACAAGGTGTACCATGTGAGATGCTTGTTGACACCGGAGCCAACGCCACAATCGTAAGAACAGATGTATATGAACGAATAAAGACACCCATAACATCATACAAAGCCTTTCTGGGTGCTCACTGCGCACTGTCAAACAGCACCAATCACGGCGTCATGCAAACTTCAATTTCTTTTTTGGCACGCAAAAGTTTGTGCAAGTTGCCTTTGTGGCTGGAATGTTTGAGGAATGCATCCTTGGACTTGATTTTCTAAAGACGAATGGTTGTTCGCTGGATCTCAAGGGTCACACATTGAACGTAAGTGACGAACACGTCATCTTGTACAGCCAACGATCAATTTTAGATAACGGCGGGGGATTCTTTCTATGCTCCAAGTCCACTTTGATTTCTCCACAAAGCGAAAAGGTTATCTGGGTGACGGACGGCAATAACTGCTCGGATGGTATTGCGGTCGCTGTAGGAGACGCCACGTGCGATACTGTTCTAGGACTTATTATAGCAAGAAGCTAATAGATTTCAGCAACGAAAAGGTTCCTATCCGAATTGCCAACCTAACGGATAAACCTATCCACCTAAAGAAGTGATGTCGCATTGCGAAATGGTTCCGTGCTGTGAGCTTCAGTCCCCCACGAAAGGATTTTGTCCATATGACACAAGAGGAATTGCCGGCTTCCTTGCTGGATCTAGCAGACCGCTCCAAATGCCACCTTGATCAAGCACAACAAGCACATCTCCTGAGTTTACTCAACGAATACCGAGATGTGTTTTCTTCTTCTTTGGAGACCGGACGGGCAAGTGCTGCTTAACATCGTATCGATACAGGAAATGCAGCTCCGATTAAGCAACAGCCCCGGCGAATTCCGTGGCAAAACGTAACGAAGTAGGTCAGATGATCCAAGACATGCAACAACAAGATGCTATTGAGCCTTCATCGAGCCCGTGGGTGTCACCGGTCGTCTTGGTACAAAAAAAAAAAAAAAAAAAAAAAATGGCAGCACGAGGTTTTGCGTTGACTACCGACGATTGAACGATGTCACCAAGAAGGACTCCTATTTACTCCCTAGGATTGATGACTCGACGCGATTGCGGGTTCTTCCTGGTTTTCCACATTAGACCTCAGGAGCGGATACTAGCAACTTGAAATGGACCCAAGAGACCGCGAGAAGACGGCATTCTCTACTGGAGATGGACGGTGTCAATTCAAAGTAATGCCATTTGGCCTTTGTAATGCCCCTGCAACGTTTGAGTGTCTCATGAACCAGATCCTAAAGGGCCTGCCGCTCGACGTTTGTTTGGTGTATATGGAGGATATACTTGTTCACGGCAAAACTTTCCAGGGAGCATTTTGTAATTTGTCATTTGTATCTGACCGTCGGAGAAAGGCAAACTTGAAGCTAAATGCCTAGAAATGCGTTCTATTTCAAAAGAGAGTGCATTATCTGGGTCACATCGTCTCTGAAAAAGGAATTGAGACGGACCCTGAGTAGACAGAGTGCGTCAGAAACTGGCCTCAACCTCAAAATTAGCGCGACGTTAAAAGCTTCCTGGGCCTATGCACCTACTACCGACGATTTGTAAAAGGTTTCGCCACAATTGCCAAATCGCTGTACGCTTTATCAGAACAGAATACGGCGTTCAAATGGAGTGTACCACGCACAAGATTCTTTCCTCAAACTCAAGAATGCCCTTAGCGCCCCTCCAGTTCTTGGATTTCCCCAACCAGACTGCAAGTTCGTCCTCGATACCGACGCGAGTAACGTCGGTTTGGGTACTGTGTTGTCCCAGATTCAGGATGGCTCCGTAAAAGTAATTGCTTACTATAGCAAGTTCTAAAAAGGACAGAACAGAACTACTGCGTAACGAGAAGGGAACCCTTGGCAGTTGTAAAGCCGTGACCCATTTCCACTATTACTTGTACTGCACACAGTTCCTCTTAAGGACTGATCATGCATCCCTCACTTGGCTTTTAATCTTCAAGAACCCGGAAGGCCAAGTAGCTAGGTGGTTAGAGCGGCTGACAAAATACGAGTTCAGGATTGAGCATAGATCCGGCAAGGGACATGCAAACGCCGACGCACTTTCGCGGCGACCTTGCTTGTCTGGCAACTGTCGCCCGTGCCTGAAGAGCGAGCAGCGCCTTCCATTGGACTGCCAACCGTTGTCGTCTTCCCAAACGACTACGTTCCTTGCGATGATAGAACACCAGCCAGATGACCAAGACCCGACAAACTGGACTGCTGATGTTCTACGTGTGCTTCAAGAAGCAACAACAATTTGCAACTTATTCTGCAGTGGAAGCGAGTGGGAAAAGTACCCACCTGGAACGTGGTTGCGCCATACAACAGCGTCATGAAAGCATACTGGGCACAATGGGATTCCCTCATTCTACAGGATGGATTGCTGTATCGTTGCTGGGAGAGCAAAGACGGAAGAAACAGCACGCTTCAGCTCATTTACCTCGAGTCCGTGTCGACACCGTCTTACGTGAACTTCATGACAGCCCTGCTGGCGGACATCTTGGCATATACAAGACCCTAGAACGAGTTTGAGAAGGAGTCTATTGGGTCAGATCAAGAGATATGCACAAATGGTGTAAAAAGTGCGACCAGTGTGCGTCGCGTAAAGGATCACCATCACGAAGCCGAGAAGGATGGTAACCTACAACGGTGTCCCGTTTAAAAGTATCAACATTGATTTGTAGATTTAAAAC
>JABSTQ010001958.1:0-72633 GCA_013358835.2 Ixodes persulcatus
CAGCTTTGATGGGCGCTCAGATGCGCAAGCGCACGTGCACCCGACATAGCCTTGACTGCATGGCTATAGATAATTGGTCGAGACTATAGTGTGGTATTGTGGGTAGGCGAAAGTCCGTAACTGCGGTGCCCATTTCACTATAGTCAGTTACAGGTTAAGAAAGGTTTTCGAGGGAAAGGAAGGCTGAGGAGGAAGCAGACGGAACGCTGTCAGTTTACTTCCTCGTCCCCAGCCCTCTTTTCCCTCGAAAACTTTATTAACCTGTAACTTACTATATGGTCTTACTCCAATGTGACCGACCCCATACTTACCTTTTGATACACTTGGAAGACCAATCACGTTGCGAGCGCATCAAGAGGACAGTATAACTCAGTACATCTTCGAATACAAATGTATACAAAAGGGTACATATATGATGCGACAATCTCATGGTAAAACAGTGCGGCAAGGTGACCTTCTGATTGGCTCTCAGAGTCTATAGCCTGAGAATGAGCTGGGCTGGCTTTTTAAGCACTATTATCAGATGCATATAATTAATAATTTAAAAATGGTAAGTTATATAGAACGAAATTAAAAATTTAGATCACATTCTACGAGTCGTTTTGCAATCTAAAGGCTGTTTATACTCCGACGTTGAGCGCAGTGAACGCAGCGTAGCGCAGAACGCGCGCCTTTCATTGGCCGGCAACCAGAAACTCGACATCTGCGACCAATCAGTATCTGTGCGCGCTGCGCTACGCCGCGCCCGTCGACGTTACGTTGGAGTATAAACGTACCTTTAACTTTCCTATCGTTACACGGTGTCCGGTCACAAGGCTCGCTGCCTCTAGTGATTGAGGACGATTAGCAATCCGTTACCGTGTTCCGCGCGTACCGCACTAAAGGAGCCTTTGAACCGTGCTTCTTTAAGGCCGGTTCACACATACAGCGGAGCGCTAAGTTAACGCCACATGAGCGCTCCTTGGAGCGCTCATGTGGCGCTTCCTAGCGCGAGATGTAGCGCTCGGTTAGCGCTTCAGCAGCGCTCTGTTTGCGCTCTGTTAGCGCTACAGAAGCACTTTGTTAGCGCTCCAACGCTCCTTGTGCCGTGCTTGCTGCTGTGGAACAGCGCGTGCACGGCGATTCCTTTGCTGTTGTTTTTCCTTTGGCATTGAAATAAGAGGAAGTAAAGGAGCCGCTCTCTAAGCAAAGGGTCAGGCAGGCGATCCACAGTCATGAACTCTGAGCGACTAATTGATTGGATACGACCTCATCGCTTTCTATTCGATATGCGTGACCCTGGTTTCAAAGACACGCAGTTAGAAAATAATCGCCTTCGAAAGAGCTCTGTGTCTCGGTCCCTCAGCCTAGGAACAAGGTTCGCCGGGTACCCGTCGGTATCTTGGTGGCGAAAGATTTGGCGCACCAAGAAGGCTCTTCTTGGCGTTAAGCCGTCCACACACATATGCACTAATCGCGTATGTAAGAGCATCTGTCGCATTTCTATTTCAGCATCCCACATGTCCGCCATGGTGCTGTTGATGCACACTTAACCCCAGAAACCGGAACCGCAGTGCACGCGCTAATCCGCAGCACCGCAGTACAAGAAGCGCGACTGAAGCGCTAACACGGCGCTACTGGCGCTACTGGAGCGCTAACAAAGCGCTACTGGAGCGCTAACAAGGCGCTACTAAAGCGCTAACCACGCGCTATATTAGAACGAAGTCACGCGCTAGGAAGCGCCACATGAGCGCTCCTTGGAGCGCTCACGTAGCGCTAACTTAGCGCTCCGCTGTATGTGTGAACAGGCCTTTAAGCGCCCGAACCCGGGCGATACTGTGACCGCAGGGCGCGCGCGCTTAAAAGCAATGCTTCAGAGGCTCCGGTATAGGGAGTATTCACTGGACGCCATATTTGTGGGTGCTGTTTAGAGCGCATGCTCAGAACCAACTCACATCAATAGGCTCCTAAGACCGGCACTCTTGATGGTGCGAAATGCACGTTGCAAAAGAACTGTGGAAGCTCGCCGTCAGCACGCGCTCAGCATTCGCGCACACAGCTATGGCCGCCAGTGAATACTCCCTATAGTGCTGTAGGCAGAATGCGGTAACGGTCTGCTAACAGTCCTATTGTGTCCACTAACACCGCGTTCACACTGGCCATCGAGTCGCATTCGCAAAGTGGGTTCCGAACGCGACTGCTTAAAGATCCAATAAAATTTCACGGGCGTTTGATATGATGACCCTTACACCCGCAGTCACTCCGCTGATGTATACAGAAACACTGTCTGGAGACATGATGACATCATTATCTGCGGACACGACTCACGCTTGTTGTACGCATGTATGCTTCACGAACCAATCGCTGTCCCTATAATGGCCACCCACGCGTCTTCTATACCGATCATTTGAAAGAAGTCGGTTAGTCAGTGATCGACTCATCCGCGAGAGATGTTACGAATAGGGTGATGCTTTCGCGCCAGCATTGTTTTCCAATATCGTTGCTAAACGTTCCAAGGTATGCATCTCTTACTAAGAAGAAAGAACGGTACACGCAGTAATTATTTGAGACGGTCTATAATACGGCGTCCCCATGGTTTCGAGCAGCCATGTTCTCGCTTTTCCGGATAGCAGCTGCAGTTACTACCGGCAGCGCGTTTGAGGTAGTAAATACCCAGTCAAAATGTAGTAACGGTCAGAAGTAGTAACTGCTGCACTTAACCAACCTGTCCCCGCCTATTGAGCGTTCCAGGTAGTAAATAACTAGTAAAAAGTTAGTAACGGTCAGAAAAAAGGTAATAACTGCTGCAGTTACTTACTTTACACTAGCGTTTTTATAAGAGTGTGTGCATCGAACATGTGTGTGACAGTTTTTCTATGACCAATCTGACGGGATCGCGATACATGGAAGAGATTCACTTCAGAAAGTGTCAGCAGACTTTTTCTTGCACATTTATTAATATGTAACTGCGGCTTAATAAAAAAAAAAAACATTTAGAAACAACAGCATACCCAACGTAAACAACGGGGACAGCAGCAAGCAGCCGCGGCGAGGAGATGGGCAGAAAGGTTCGCCACGCGGAAAGACGGCAGAAACAGATAACGCGTAGAAGACAAAGGTGAGGTAGTGCACACACATATAAACCCGGCTGTCAACCAACACACGAAAGCGCTTGTCTGGCATTTCGTCCCGGAAGATGGATGGCCCTATCGGAGTCCGTCCGAAACAACAGATGCGGTGCAGATAAGTGATACAACACACACACACACACACACACTCAGACACACGCACACACACACGCACACACACACGCACATACACACGCACACGCACGCACACGCATACGCACACACACACACACACACACAGACACACACACGCACAAGAGACGCGAGCACACACAACAAATACAAACGATGAGTAAGAGTTTCCGTTCCTGCTTTTCTTCCCTTCTGGATTCGGGTCTTCTGGGGAGACTCTTCCCGATTGTTTCCATGAAGGACGGGGTTCCTAACATCGTTTGATGAACGAGTGCGGTGACCATAACTGCGCAGTGGACATGCCTTAGCGTTTACCCCATGTGAAAACTTATAACGTCTATACACGCGCGCGTGCGCGCGTCTGTGTGTGTGTGTATTTGTGTGTGTGTCGAGGCTCTGGTACAGCCTGTCCTGTGAAAAAATTACAATGCTTTTTTGTTTCATTGGTAAAATAGACTATGCATTGCCTAACGCTCTTTCTCTGCCCAAAAATAGCGCTAGAGGTTCGAACAAGATGCCAAAGTAACAGCATTACATGTTATCTTATTTAAAAGATATAGGTGACTTTCTGAACTTTTTAATGGGAAAATGGGGCCCATTTTCGCTTTATCTCTGTAACTGGTGCCATAGAGCTCCATGTATTCAAGAGCTCTGTCGGCTGCCATTTTCGCGTTTAAAATTCCAGAACATACCTTATAACTTTTGAATACGATAACGGTTAGTGCTGCAACCTTGGCTTCTAGTTCGGACCTCTAGCACTACGTTTGGGCGTAGAATGAGCGGTTTGCCGATGCATAGTCTATTTTTGACGTAAAAAAACCCAAAATATTAACATTTTTTAGGACATCCTGTACATCTATGATGTACAGGATGTCCCAAAAATATGAGTGTGAGTATGTACAGGCGTGCAAATGTGCGCATGCATGCGCGTTCTTGTCTGTGCCAATATATGCTTGTTATCCCGTGTTTGTGTGTTTTCGTACTTGAGTGTGCGCGTGCTTGCGTACTTGAGTGTGTGCGTGCTTGCATATGTATGTATGTATGTATGTATGTGCGAGAAAGAGAGAAAAATAAATGAAGGTAGTGAAGAGATTTGTATGTGCGTGTTTGCACGCTTATGTGTATGTGTGTGTCAAATATTCGCAAATCTTCGGGAAGTGACATCATGGACGAGAAAATAATGCGTTCAATTATTTCAACGTTGGAAATCGAAACAGTCATAGCCTATTAAAAAAAAAAAAAAACAACCTTGGTACTTTTTTTTTGTGAGGCTAAAGAGTTTTGATAATGACAGAAATATTTGCATGAATTATCCTGCCGTAAAGTTGTTTAACTTATTTATGAACATGAATCTTAGTGTTAGTGGAACTTTGGACAGTTACCATAAACCGGCACAAAGCAGTTTTACATGGGTTAGGACACGCCAAAAATAAAACTTGATATATCTATATTGCTAGGACCCATCGTATGCTCCTATAGTCCTGCAAAGTTTGTTTGAGAATGGCGCCATAGTTTCGTGGATAACTCGATTTGTATGCGGGACCTTCGGATCATCCCCCATTCGAAAAGGCCGCTGTAGTGCTTGGGTTGATGACGTCACTTGCCAAAGCGCGGCGTCCCTTGCGTGCACTCAGAGTCTCAGACTTGGCTCTCTCGGTGATATCTGGAAGTTACTAAGTTTTTGCGCTAGTCGCGTAGAGAGGGCCTGAATATACTCAGATGTAACATTTATTTCATTAAAAGATGCCCCAATATAAGTTAAACCAATTATGAACACCAATACGAAACTTGACGCCAACTTTCGCAAGTATGCATGGCTGGTCGTGTCGTGATGTCACATCAGTCATGGTAACGTCAGAGTCGCGGGCGTTGACTCATTCCCGGTTTTGATAAACAAGGTTTATGGTGCGTGCAAAGATCAACGTCAAAGAATTGGGGTTCCCTCAATATCGTAAATCTTGTTTTTCTTAGAACGAAGCTATTTACTGAGAGGGCAGTCGAGAGCTGTCGAGGCTCTGGTCGAGGCTAAAGTCACTGGATCCTGGGAAAGTAGCGCCATTGCCTTCCCTGCCTGCTAGCCGGACACAAACATACTAACATACAGACGAGCAAAACCTCGCAAGGCGATTGGCTGATCTGTTTACGTTGCCAAGGAGATCACCATCTCGGTCCATTCAAATCTTCGAAGCTTCCATAGGGTCGTTCTAAGCCAGTCGCGCCAACATCACCATGGAGCATCATCGCACTGGAAGCGTTCCTCGCCAACTTAAGCGTCTTTGGCACCGGTATATGCAATCAACTTATCAATCATGTCCAACTCCACTTATCTCTTACAATTATATTGTTGTGCGAATTTTGAAACAGAAAACTTACTTTTCAGTGCCTCCAAGCACCGACACAGCATGTGGTGGTGGTACGAAGATGTACGCTTGTTTCGCCGGTATGTGGATAGCGAAATCTCGATATGTAAGAAAGGTCTCTATAAAGCTGCCCATCACCAGCGAATTTAGATCGACTCACCAAGAACGGAGGGGTCAAGGAGAAATTGCTCACTTCACTGACCAAAATGGCGATCATACGGGAAACTTGGCGCTACTTTCCCAGGATCCAGTGACTTTAGTCGAGGCCACCGTGGTCGAGCCCACGGTGTTCGAGACCAACGTCAGTCGCGGCTCTCTTGATGTTACGTAAGAGCTTCCGCTGTTGCCAGCGAAGACGCTGTGTTTTGTGGGTGTAATCTTAGAAGCTAGACTCTGTTTAGAATTGAATTACTTCTAGGGCGGAGGATTACAAATTATGGGCCGGCTTGCTAGAACCAGCGTCTCAGCTGAGACTGGGTGAAAGAAAGCACTGCCAAAGCCAGCGCACGAGCTGAGCGAGACTCAATCAAGACGCTCGCGCGCCCCAGCCTTTGCAGTGCTTTCTTTCACCCAGTTTCAGCTGAGACGCTGTTCTAGCAAGCCGGCCCAGATATTGTGCGAATGGTATTCCTAAAAGCCATGACAATATAGTTTAATTGTTATCGGAACGACAAAAGTTTACTGGAGAATCTCTTTAATGGGCCTCCTGCATTCCCCAGGGAGTGCTGCGAAACGGGACTTGTTAGGCCTTGTTTTGGGTAGTACAAATTTTAGCGTCTCAAACTGTCACGCATGCAGAAGCGTGCCAGCTCTGGTGCCGAGCGCGAGATCGCGATGAAAATACAAAGAAACAACAAAAATTCGAACACCGTCAAAGCTATAGGACGCTAAGCGCGTGAGCCAAGAACAGCCGTTCCGCGCGTTCCAAAGTAGACATGACAAAGAAAAAGAAAAATTAAAGCGTCGCTTCACAGGTGTTTTGACGTCACCACCCAGAGATAAGAGACGCGTACCCTAGTGGTGGTGTCATGAATTTGGCACTTTTGGTTGTCTTGCGGTGTTGAGTCTGGCCGATTTCTGGCGTCCAAAAGTGTGTTTTCGTTCTTCAGGACCAGACAAAATTAAAAAAGCTCAACCAACGTGCCATAAGTAGTGCGAGGCTCAATCAAGTGAGCTTGTACTACCCAAAATGAGGGCGCTACAGTTTGTTCAAAGCTTCAGTTCAGGAGGCCTATATACAGAAAACTTCCGAGAAACGAAAACCGTGTTTTTTTTTTTTTTTTGGCCCGGGTACATAGACTATGCATCCCGGAAAGCTCAAACTGCGTACGAATATGACGCTAGCGGTTGGTTTAGAACGCGAAAGTTTGAGAGCAGACGAAATAGCGTTTTGAA
This sequence comes from Ixodes persulcatus, assembly GCA_013358835.2. Classification (NCBI taxonomy): domain Eukaryota; kingdom Metazoa; phylum Arthropoda; class Arachnida; order Ixodida; family Ixodidae; genus Ixodes; species Ixodes persulcatus. Next base: position 6,995 of record JABSTQ010001958.1, read on the forward strand.
CCGACGACCACTTAAGCCTAATATAGTCAAAACAGAAATTGACATTCTAGACGCCTGTGAGATTTATATCAGTCGAAAACACTCGTCAGCAAGAAAGAGGATTTTGTTTTCTTACTTGTCGACACGTTTTTTTTTTCTTCACTGAAATACATGCTACAGGAGCCAACAATATCATTACTCGTTTTGACAACTTTAGGCTTAGGTGGACGTCAGCTGATAAAACCATTTTTGTTTTTGTTCCTTATCTTTAAATCCAGGTAACGTCATGTTGTCAAACTTCCGCGTTCTATCCCAGCCGCTACACATTTTCAGGAGTTCGAGCTTTCTGCGGTGCATAGTTTATTTAGCCGGGCCGAAAGACACGGTTCCCTTCTTTCGGAAACTCCCAGTACTTTTAGCGTAGTTCATACTTTTGGCGCTGCGGTTCGTGCATAGCTCATATATGGCAACTAAAGAGCGCATGCTAAAAGTAACGTTATTAGAGGCATAGCCTCCTATATACTGACAAAGCCTGGCTGATCGCCACGAGACGCTGCCGCCGAAATTGAAAAGGTAGAGCGGCAGACGACAACGGATGAGAAGAGAGCCACCTCACGGGCGCCCCGCTGCGGCGAGGCGCCGAAACACTCTTGCCCAGAGCGAGGGAATGTCCGCTCGTGCTCCTCGACGTTCCTCGCGCTACCGCTTCTTTTCTCGTCGGGTTTGAAAACCCTGTTTTGGTCCTCGCCGCTGCAAAAGCTGTGCGCTGACGTCCAGGTTCCCCGAGAAAGGCTCTGTGATACCAGATCCTCGCGCTCCAAATCTGCGACCGGGCACTTTATGGCTCCGTCGTCGAACTGCCAGGCTTTGTGAGTATAGGGGAGGCTATGCTAGAGGTGGAGCTCAACAGGCTAACTTCCTAGAACGCCTGGCGCCTTCTCGCGGCGCGTCCGCTCGGTGGCGCTCGCTACGTTATGAGCCTGAAGTCCCTCGATAAAATTCACGCTTACAAGTACCGCCAGCCTTTATTAAAGAAACGCGCGAAACACGTGCTACGAGAGGGTGCTCCGCCGCCATTAGCTTTATTTGCTTCCAAGGGCCGCTCGAGACACGGGCTTCGTTCGTGCACTAGCGCATTTGTCGCTATTTGCAAGACAAACGCAAACACATCGGGGGGCTTCATACATCCCAGACCCTATAGACAGAAGCGACGACGGAACCGGTGAAAAGTGGCCTGCGGCCTACGGTGGAAAGTGATTCTATATATAGTTTTCTTTTTTTTATGTCAACGTAAAGTTTGTGAAAATTATTTGCGTGAAAAGAGCGTCGTTCGAAAGCGGTACTTATTTGATGCACATGTGAAGGACGAAAGAAATGCCCTCGTCTTCAACGGCGATCTTTTTGTTTTGTTTTGCCTTTAATGAAGAAACCATTTCTAATATTTTTTTTTTAATTTGAAACAGGCCGAAAAATCTAGCATTGCTCTAGGGGAAAAATACTCGAGCGTTTAAAGCAGAATCGCCACTAACCTAGCTTAACGGTGACAAACAAATCTAGATGGCAGCTTTCCGCAACTTTCACGTATCGCTAAAGAAAATAGGGAGTTTCCGTAGATTGTTTTGGCATTTCCGCAACGCTACCCGCTATGAGACCCGCTAACAGAGGCGTAGCGGAGACTCATAAAAGTGCTTTCGTAGACCGTTCTCTGCGGGTTACGGTACTGCGTTTATGACAGCGCCATTAGCATTCGTAAAAAGCCCTATATAAAAAATTAAACGGATACTATTACTGCAACCACGTATTTGTTTTATCAGAGTGCCTCTTTTGGAACACAACACATGGTTAATTTACGATTATGAAAGTTAATCTTTTTTCTGGATAAATTCTTCGTAGCACATCTTGCCAGCTTGCGGTAATCGCGCTTTGCTTAAAACTAGATTCAGTTCGGCCAAGCCAATCCTCTCTTTGTCATCTCGCGCTCTGTTATGTTCGTGGACGCGTTCTCCGCCAATTCCCGAAGATGCAGCGGCTCAGCGTTCTTGAGGACCAACTTTTATTGTCCAGTTTAAGTTGGAGGAAAATAGAGGATATGTATTTGATGTTTTCAGAAACGTAAGACCATATGCAAAAAAAAAAAGCGCCATCTAGTGTATTCATGATCAATGATCAGATTTCCTCCATATTGGGGGGTTCCCGTACCGACGATTTCGAACGAAAAACAATAGTCCCGGCAAAGTGTAAGTCGTAGAACTAAAATATGATCACCTGCTGCAAGTCCAGTACGAACCCTTCACAGGACGTCTTCGAGAAATACCGTTCGTTGACCTGGATGGCCCAGTTCACTGCTTGAGTGACGAGTCTTGCGACCTTGTTGCTGACAATTCTTTTTCCTGAATTTGGCGGCCGTCTTTTTTTTTCTTCTTTGATCCGAAACTAACCAGCAACCCATTGAGTGTATAAATAAACTGCCCTAATATCATGAAAACCGAGTTAAATGCAGATGCGCCTCGTCCACAACTGGAAATAGTGATAAACCCCTCAATATGGCGGCTCTAATGTCATGATGATGATAGCTGGCAAGGATTTCGCATATGGCCTATTTCACTGATGTGCGCCACTGGTATGGTGTAGTTTTGAAATTTGTATTCTATAAACGGGGAAACACTATGTTATTTTTTTAAGGCACTACCGACAGTTGATAAGCAAAGAAGTTTGTCTTTAGTCTTTAGACTTTATTCATTTGGCTCTGGAGATCCGCGGCACCGCGGAAAGGCACCAGCTCGTACCATGAAGGCCCGCGGTGCCGCGTCTAGTGAACATGATAATGTCATGAGTATATACATGCATAATGACGACGTCATGGATTGTTGGTATTGGGGAGGATGGCAGTCCGATTCGCAGAAGTCCAGATTTCGTGGAGGCGGGTTGGGCGGGTGAGAAGCGAACTGAGGGATCTTGCACGCCATTCGATCGGTGCATGAAAGAGCCTCCGGACCATTATGGCGCTGTTGCTCACTGGGGTCCACTGTGGTCGAAGCATCAGGCTTCAAGGAGGTAGCGCAGTCAAAGTAGAAGCTGCCGCCTCCGAGGCACCAGAGCTGAGATTGAGGCACCGCCGTCGCCCGGTGTGTCATCCTCTCAACGTCGTCGTCATTGTGTTCTTTATTTATACGCGTATATATGTATAAATAAAATAAGATAGATAAAAATACACACAATCGAACGGCCAGCGTATCTTGAGATCCGCTATTTCGTAAGGCGCCTCCGCAACCACGTCCGCAACTCCGCAAGGTCTGCGCTAGATTGGCGCATGCGCAGTAGTTGCGGAGGCGTAGCGGATAACGTAGCAGAGGCGTAGCGGAGACGCCAGAACGATCTACGAAAACTCCCTAATATGTTTTTAAGTTTCCGCATAGCCTCTGGTTTCCGTTAACGCTAGTAGGTAGTTTTAGTAAGTCGTTCCGATCCCTCTGATAACGATACCCGACGCTCCGCCGACGCCTCTGCGCATGCGTCGTATCGTTAAGATATGGTATCAGAAAGATTTACTAAACCTCTCTATTATTGCTTGGAAACAACCGCAAAATACGTTTCAGTCAGAAAAAGTAACCAAACATTACGATAAACTCAGTTGCTTAAGTTCGAACTCACTTTTAGTCCGTTTGGTTGACGCTTAATCGCGTTAATAAACGAACCCCCCTGAAACTCGGAAATGAGTGCACGCGCAATGTAATCCTTCGCCACTCAGACTTTTTATGCTTGGTAAATTATGATCATGTGAATGCAAGTACTCAAAACATCACTGAGCAAAATTAAAAAAAAAAAAATGATTAGACGAAGGTAGCTTAAAATCCACATAATCCACGAGGAAAGTACTGCCAGTCGATACCGCGTTGGATTAGGAGGGAAGTGATTGAATGCGATTAGCAAAATACACACACAAATATCAAAATAAAAGCGTTCAGGCAGGCGCATCCTGATCATATTATCGAGCGTAGTTTGGGCATTAACCTTCGTGGAACTCTGAGGCAGACAGCCGTCAGAACACAAACGTGATGCTTGTCCAACCCTTCTCTCAATATTGAAATTGCGTTCGATGAGGGTTATGGCGCCGAATGTGCTTTCGTTCTCGTGGAACTTGTGGAAAGCAATCCCGCCGTCTTTGGGGGACAGGGTCGAAAGGATTGTGCCACATCATATTAACTGTCTTAATCCGTGCGTTGAGTACGTGTAGAAACATGTCGCCGACAGGTTAAGAAACGGACGACGTGGCGAGTCCCATGCATATTATATTATCGATCCGCCGCCAATGAGACTCTACGTGGCGTCAGCCGATATAGAAAAGAACGAATCACGAAGCAGAAAACATTAAATATTAGGCCACGCCCTGGGCTCCTTAACCTGTCAGTGACTATGGAGCACGTGTATACATTGTACAGAGTGATGCAAAGGAATCGATGGCTGTTTGAAGGGACCGGAAAAATCGGTCTGAGAACGTATTGAGATAAGATTTTGTTCAGAGGTGACCCAAGGAACGTGCAATAAGGGTATACCTACTTCACCCAACAAACATACCTAAATAAAAAGTAAAAAATCCCTTGAAACTTATGCTTGTATACGGAGGCCGTCTGCTCACGGAAGCGTCTTATTGGCGCAACAACCGACAGATGGCGGCACGTAAGATCGCAGGCGTTCCACCTTCAGTTCGAGCCAACGTTATTAAACCACTCAGTTGGGAAACTGCCATAGAGACTGCCGTCGAAAAGTGTCCCCGATCTGTCCTCCAGCACCGAGCTAATGACGAACACAACGCCAACATTTTTCCCGCAGCGGCCATTCATGGAACCGCACGTCACTTCTATTTTGGCTTTAATCGGCCATTTCGGGGCCAGAACAGATAGTGTGGAAGAGGTTACAGGAGCGCCACCCCCGTCTCCCTGCGGACGCGCCGCGTTTTCCTACCGAAGTTAAGATGCACCTAGGTCGGGACGCGCCACCTGAAAGCACCGCTGAGGCATGGTTGTATAAAAACAATATTAATTGTGCCACAAAACCCTGCAAACTAAAGATTTTAAAAACATCACGCGCCCTTCATTTTGTACTGAACTCCAAAAAAAGTTACTACAAAAAGAGTCTACTTCTACTCCGTTTGTTTTTGTCGCAAAAAAAGGCTTTCTAAAAGCTCAAGGTGACCACAGTACAGACAAATGACAAAGAGTGGCGCTGTTGTCGCATTTAGCTCAGTCTCGGTGGACGCCAGCGGCCCAGGTTTCGACGGCGAGTTTCCCAACTGAGTGTTTTAGTAACGTTGGTTCGAGCGCAGTGGACTCCACGAGCCATCCCAGCCGATTCAGCGCCGGGAGAAAATCGCGTGACCTGCCGGTAGGACACAGCGACGCATGGAGCTCAAGGTCACATGACCTTGATCTCCCTGCTCAAGGTTATATGACCTTGAGCAGGGAGCTCATGTGTTGAGAGGTCATGTGACCTCTCAACGCTGGATTGGCTGGGACGGCTCCTAGCGTCCGCTGTGCTCGGACTGAAAGTGAAGCGGAGTATAGACCTTTTCCGCTTACTCTCGCCCCCAACCGCCAAGTAGGCATATCCGGTATGGGCGACGAAAAAATATCAAAACGTTTCAACCTGCAAATAGTAAAAAAATAGAGGGGAGGCAAAACGAGAATGTGTGACGGTTACGTTTATGTCCTAAATGCCTTCTATTGGCGTGGCGTCGGCAAAACAATGTTTTCGCCCATACTGGAAGTGACGACAATTCAAGATGGCGGCGCCCTTGCGAAAAAGGTCTATAGATCGCTAAGGAGGGTCCATCTCAAATCTAGGGGAGCATTTGAAACTAAATGACGGACACCTCCGGCGGCGATCAGTGGCAAGCGCGCACGCGCAGCGTTTTCGCGCGGCGAGGAGGAAAGCAGGTGGAAAGGCCGAAACGCTTGCAGACGATCAACACTTCCGCCACCTCCTCGCAGCTCGTATAAAGCACGTGACCCCGATATCGAGTAGTTGGAGCCTCTCTGTAATGTACGCACTCTATAAATGAACGTTTAATAAAAAAAAAAAACCGTTAAAACAAGTACTTTTAGAATGATCAACCTAATGCCCCATTTTGTTTGCCCTTCGCTCATTCTTAAAACACATAAACGAGAACGTACTTGCGCCCAATACAAAGGTCATAGTCATATTTATTGATAGCCTCCGAGCACACTTTATTAACGAAGTGTGAGAAAATATTTTAAGAAAAAGTAGAACTTTATGTGTATCTTCAATAAAACACACGCACGCAACAAAAACAAAAAGAAAGAAAGCAGCAAAAAGCCAAGGTACGTTGAGTCCACCCCACGTCATTTGGGCTTAAGAAACGCGCGCTTTTTTGACGTAATTGCTGTCGCCGACGAAAAATGGCAGCGGAACTTCAATTGCCAACCTGCGGCAAATAAAGGGCCTACCATAAAAAAAAAGAAGAAAAAAAACAATAAAACACAAGGTCATCTGAAACTCTTACCAAAGCCTTACTTTGAAGAAAACGGAATCCCGAGAGCTTTCCTGTTGCAATAAAGAAATCATAATACAAAATGAAAAAAAAAACACATCTTTTGTATTTAATGGGAAGCCTAGCTCTTGTGTATGAAGATGTTTAAAGCCGCATTCACGCTGCTCAAGCGCACCATACAAAAGAAAAGACACTGTGCTCGCTGCAGAAATAACGACAACACTATCTCTCTTCTCCTGCGGGAGAGCCTGTGCAGTCCCAAGCTATCTTCCCGTGCACGCTGCACATGCTTGCAGGCAGGGCGCACCAAAAGGCACGAGTAAAGGCTGAACTCCATGGGACGAATTATGTGACGAATAACTGGCGAACGCCGCCCGACAGCACGCTCGCTTTGCGCGCGACGTAGCAGCCACTGTGTTGACTCCACGCGCAGAGCAAAAGCCGCCGGCCAAAATTCGTCGGTTTTTCGCAGCATATTCGTCCCATAGAGTTCAGCCTTAAAGGCATAAAAAAAAACTTGAACGTATCTTGGTGATACGTGAAAAGTATGGTGACAGAGAACGTGTAGCCAGTGTGCTGAACTTCGCTGGATGTTTATTTATGAGCTCTCCAGAGTTCAAGAGTCCGCTAAATTTGGCGGGCTCTGTCTCGCCCGCCAAATTTAGCGGCCCTCTGAGGGTTTGTCGTGATGCTCTTTCGTAATGTTACCCACATCTCATAAAGAAAACAAGCCCCGTAAATCATTCTGTGTTCAAAAAAAAAAAAAATACAAATTGCGTATTAATACACTCGCACGTTCCCGTGTCCGAGTTTCCAAACTGACCCTCCCTAGTAACATTGGCGCTAGCTCACTCGGCCACCGATCCCCTTAAACCGCAGCTTTAGAGTGCACACTCACGTGCTTGTGCAACTGAAACTCGCATATGTGATGGCGTACGGAGTACCGCCCAGAACCCTTTCACGTCAGTCAAGCCTCACAAGTTTTTGCGTAATACCGTACGCGCCCGAGTGAGAAAACAAACAAAACAAGAATAAACATGTTAGAAATATGCATATAAAGCGCCCAAGTCTCGCCATATTTCGACACCCCGTTGCTCTCACACTCGGCCGTGAGCCGGAATTGATTCACTTCATTTGATTTTCATTTCTCTTTGGATTGCGAAAATTAAATGCCTCACCAAGATTACGCTACATCAGATATATTAAACTCGCGTTCGACTTTTCTTGCATGTGGCAGCTGCACATACGGGTCGGCTCCAGATAGCGAGATGAAAGGCGCATTCTTTCTCTTCGATCGCATTAAACTTGAATCAGTATACTTGCTCAGACCAAGAGCTTGAGTTATCTTCTGTGTTTTCTCGCTGGAATCGCCGCCGCGAAATTTTGATATTCCTACTTTTGACGTTAGCTATTTCACCGCCACTGGCGGCTAGAACAAATATGCACGCCTTATTTCATTTGCCCTTTTGACGATGGGCTCTTACGACACAGTGTCGACATGCTTTAGCTTCCTTTGCTCGGAATATATGGCGCTTTGCCACGTTACTTACTGCAGCATAGAGATAGAGAGAGAGAGAGAGAAAAAAAAAGTAGGCTTCGAGTTGGCAGTTATATGTTGTGCAAATATTATATGTCCTCTACAACTTCTTTCTCGCTTGCTTCATAATAGAAGTGTCGAGAAAAATACATCAAAAAAGTACTTGAAGTAAAGTACAAAGTAAATGAGAGGATACGTACTTCAAGTCAAGTGGTAAGTACACTGGGCGTAATGTACTTGAAGATATAAATACAGTGTGTACTATCAAAGTCAAGTACAAGTACTTTTTAACGCATTCTTTCATGATGTTCATTCATTACCATATACGGTGTTTTTTTTAAGCTGGTATGCATTACCCCAGGGGTAATTGGCAGTGTTTCAGTTTCGGAAATGGCGGCAGATATTAGATAAAGTCAAGTGGCCACAGAGTAGTTGTTTTGCTCTCTTTGACGAACTACTGTAAACTACTTAATTTTCGCGGGCTCAAATTTTCGCGAGTCGGACCAAAGCGGAAAATTTGAAATTATTCGCGGGTTCTAATTTTTGCGAATTGAGTGTAGCTTCCGTAGCGTTCACATATTGCCCGAATTGTTCGCGAGACGTATTTTTCGCGAATTGTAGGTGATTCGCGAAATTCGCGAAAATGAGGTCCTCGCGAAAATTTAGTCGTTTACAGTATTTAGCACAATCAACTTATAAGACACTTATTTGTTGACAAATCATCATCTCGTGATCCAAATCTAACGAGTCCAAGTTCGGAGAATGTACCTCGATGTCGGGAGTTGTACTTTCCTCGACAAGTACCCCAAAACTACTTTAAGTGAAGCACAAGTACATACTCAAAGATGTGTACTTCAAGTACACGTTTTCTAAACATACTCGGAAGTAGTACATTAAGCACAATGTGCACTTCAAGTACTTCCCGTCACTTTATATTAGTCATCAAGCTGATCTATAGCCATCGACAACCTAAGACACGCACAGCGTGGTGAGCCCCCGATCCTCTTAGTAGCGCTCCCCAGCCAATTAGGTTGCCGCTTTGGCCGATAAGAACCTCAAAGAACCAACCACAAAGCAAGAAGCGCGAACGTAATTGGCGACGCCAATACGTTTCTCCCACTGGCTGTACGAAGTGCAAGTTCTTCTGCTCTTCGCCCACCTCGTCCGTCTGTTTACCCCGGACCTCAATCAATGAAGGCGCGCACTTGATTGCTGCGTCGTTGCGGGCTTCCTCCGCCTTCTCAACCTTGCCCTTTAATTGGCGCGCCCCTCCTTACTTTCCGGTGCACCGAAAGCGCATTTTGGAACACTTGCTCGCCGTATTCTATCTAAAAATGTGACGTCAATTTCCCCGCTAAATTTAGCGGGGAAACTGATTTATTAGGGAGTTTTCGTAGATCGTTTTCGCCGTCCCGCAACGCCCTCCGCGAGCCGCTACGCTACCCGGAACTCTACAGTCAAGGCTATCGGCGCGCAGGCGCAGTAGCAACTTCTTCGTTGCGGAGGGCTTAGCGGAGTGGGAAACGCGGTCTACGAAAACTCCCTAATGTGAAGGTAACGTCACGTAAATTTTCCCGCTAGATTAAGGGGAGAAACTAAACTGCCGTGCAGGTCACGTGACGTCAGACGACGCGACGTAAAGTTCCCCGTTAAATTTTACGGCGAAACTGAGTTGGTGTGTAGGTCACGGGACGTTAATTTTTTTTTTTTCGCCAAATTTAGCGAGGAACTTGATGTCACGTGACCTGATGCCACGTGATCTATATGGCAATTTAGTTTCTTCTTTCAATTTAGCGGAGAAACTGAATTTGATGCGTAGGTCTTTGGCATTCCATAATGCGACACTGTGCGCGTGGCATTACTTTCTCGCTAAATTTAGCGCAGAAAGTGAATTGGTGCGTAGGTCTGTAACGTCCCGTAATGGGACACCGCGCGCGTTGCATTATGGGACATCCCAAGCCACGTACGGCCTCACGAAATCCGGAGCATATAGCCAAAAAACGTTTCACGTTAAAAGAACAGTGCGTCTCTTTTCCCGCAAAACACCGAGGACCAATCACCGAAATTCACAAAAGGAGCTCGGCGAAGGACGGGGCTGAAGTAATGCGTAGACATCAAAAAACAGTCTGCGCAATGGCGCTGAGCGTGAGGTAAGCTCGTGAAACGTCCCGCTCAAAATCACAACGCAGGCTCTTTTTTCTCTTCTTTAGGTCTAAACGTGTTTTAGCCTCCTAATTCACTAATCTCCACCCGTGGATTGCAGTCACTGGCTCTCCCAAGCGCTTTGAAGGAAAGTAGACGTACCAGATATATCTTAGAGTGGACTGCATGTTCTACAAAGGCCGATGTAAAGTGCCAGGCCTAGTTCACTCCCAGCAGTCCCCCGAGTGTACAACGCACAGCCGTGACGTTCAGAAACCACCAATCATCGGTCTACCTCAAATCGGTTCAGCCAATGCGAAGGGCGAGTGGTATCACACGCACCAGTGGCCGCGCAGTCTCAGTGACACAAAAGACGTCTATCTGCCACCAAGCCTGCCCAAAAGGCAAATATCTTTCACACTTTTCCTTGGTTTTACACGATTAAAAGCGGAGTGAGAATTGGTTACGCGTGTCGGTGCAGCATACACGCAGACTTCTCACTGCCTCCCAACGTGTGACGCAGCTAAAGTCTCGGTCACCCTGCTTCTACATCGTAGAAGCAGGGTGCTGCAGAGAGGCCTGTATCTCCCATGTACGACAAACGTTTATTTATTAATTGATTTATTTATTTGAAATACTATCGGTCCTACAAAGGACCAAGATAGGAGTGAATTTGCACAACACAAGAAATACAGGCGCTCAAAACGCACAGATCAATAACACGTATTGAACAAAATGATGAAGCGACAATTCTAGGTACTGCTGGCAGGAATTTCCGAAACGTTGGTAATGTAAAAACGGTATGCAGCCATGTTCGAAGCATACATGCGTATGCTTGTATGCGCGTGTGCGTATGTAAAAGTCAAACTTTTGACTTTTTGCCCCTGCAGCGTATACATCAGTTTCTGATGTGAAATAAAGGATTGATTGCATGATTGAGTGAAGCAAGCATGGCTAGAATACGCCCAAGACGTGTCCGCAAAAAAAAGTTGCACTCATGCATTTTTTTTTCTTGTTGGACTCCCCTTTAAGCTCGACAGAGTTATTATTATTGTAATTTTGTCACCATGTCCGCAGTAAACACTGAAAAACACTGTGTGTTTGTGTGTGTGTGTGTGTGTGTGTGTGTGTGTGTGTGTGTGTGTGTGTGTGTGTGTGTGTGTGTGTGTGTGTATTTTGTGCGATGTAGGACTACGGTTTTAGGAACAAAACACGGTTTTAGGAACAAAACACGAGACAGGAAATGGCACTCTTTTCCGCTATAGTCATGAACGAGGAGTCGGTGTTCAAGAAACGTTCTTCCTTAATTGCAAGTTGTTGCGTCTTTGTTGGGACCTCTCTCGCACTTTTTCTTTTCCTAAACTGTGCGTTAATTGTGGGCAGCACGCTCGTTCTGCTCCTAATTAGTACAAGTATCAGACATTCCTGCCATTCGTTAGAACGCGGCATCGTAACGAAATAGGTGCATACGTGATTGCCAGACGAAAAGTTCCCCCCAAGGGAACATGTTGAGGCCGAAGTTCGGGCTCGTTGGTGGAACAGATTTTTGCTCATGCATGGGTCACCGCTGTGCGTGTCTGCTCCTTCCTTTCGTAAGCGCCTTTTGTTTTGTTTTTTCTTCTTTAGCGCGCTGGTACTTCTTGAAGTTTAAGGAAAAGCAGTGTTTGACGTCTTCCGAGCTCCTTATTATCGCTCCGGAGATCGCTGCATTAGACGACAAGAAAGCCAAAGATCGAATCACGAAACAAGGAGCGTGACAAAGCCACTCCCTACTTTCCTTAAGCTGTCGCGGGCTATACAAACCTCGAGAGCTACTTTCATAGACTTCATTGCAACGCCGGAATGCTCTGTTTTCCCTGGCCACACGACTACTTCAAATTAAAAAAAATAAAAAAAATCCCACGCGAAAAGAGAATATAAAGGAAGCTCCTAATTTCCGACAGGACCATTTCCTTATTCCCCGCGTATGAGCTCGGTATTTCACGCTTATGGCCGTCGCCGCCGGGGCCGCAGTAGGCCGCGGTGGCGAGCCGGCGATGGCTGAGGCGGTAAACACGAGTTATTGCGATTACACCCTGCCGTCGCATTCCCAGGGATGAGCGCACGGCGCGCACGACTCGTGACCGCGTATCGTTTATTTCATTTTATTTGTTGCTCCTCTCTCTCTCTCTTTTTTTTTACCTTTGTATTTTGAAGATGCGCAATTTCGCTTGCCCCCGAGCGAAGCAAGGTTGTCGCCGCGTCGTCGATGTCGTGCTCGTTGCAACGACGCCGCACGGGCGAATGTCTACGTCGCAGTGCAAAAACGGAAGAAGGGAGCTGCACTCCCGTCCACTTTACGATGCAGCGCAGAAGACGCTGCTAGCCATCGGAGCCAATCCCGAGTCGTCTGAGTGTCGCGTGACCTTCTGGAGGGTTGCAGTATGGGATTGTACGGTGCTGCCGACGCCGGATTTTCTGCGACACGAGCTCCTAAACGCTATCGCGTTAAAACGAGTTAGAGGTGAATTCCGGCGTATGTTTATCCCGTGAATCTGAATATCGCCTTCGTGTTTTTCGAAGATGTAACCAAACGCGAGAAAATACGAAAAACCTCCAACCAGTCGTTACGCCATTCGTATCGCTCGTGTGGGCAGCGCGTACAATTTCGCGTTTTGTTATCTCCCCTTCTCTCCCCTTCTCCCCCCTTTTTCTCCTGGGTATAGTCGGCTGCTCGCTGTGGAAATTTTAATCGTCTGTTGCTATGTTGAAAGGATCTGGTTGTGTTGTCCCAATGTTAATTGTTTATTCTTTCTTCATCCATCAATTGTAAGCTTGCCACGTATATTCTTCCGCACGTAACACCAATCGTGACACATTGATTTTTTTTTTTACCTATTTGAAAATAGCGAGAGTGCGCGTGCGTAGCCTTGATAGGTGCTGAAGATGCGCGAGAGCAGAGATTTCTCTGGATACGACGTTACGCTCCAAGAAGGAGGGGCTTCAACGGTACTTTAAACATTATTTTCTGCAGCCTCCGTGCACCAAATTGAAAAACAAGCATGATATTCGTGATCCCGGAGACCAAATATAGACGATACAAGTGTTTTTACTCAGATACAGAACCGCTTCGGTTTCATTTCAAAGGGAAACTGAAGCGTTATTCGCAACAATATTCACTTTGGACGTTCCTCACTTTACACGAGCTTACTGGTAAAGTTGGAACCACGTAAGTATGCTCGCACACAACTCCATTGACCAACTCAAGTTACGGTCTCTAGCGAATGTACTTAAAATATTTCTTCATAAGACATTAAAGACCTTCGGACAAATTTTAATAATAACGGAGACTTTATTGAAACAATAAAGTTTCTGTATTATTAAAAATTTACTGCAAAAGTAAGATCAAGATTTCTTCTTTTTTTTTTTTTTTGGGGGGGGGGGGCGAGAGTTGTTTGTAGAAATTACATCTGTAGATGGCGTTGATTGGATCTGGGAGTGCCCTGCGGGTAAGTGGACTCACGTTGACATACGGGAGGGAAGATCAAATAAACAACTTTCGTATTGCATTCCGCTAAAAAAAGAAATGAATTCCGTTTTTTTTTTTCTAGCAAAGAACTTGATGGAGGCAATTTTTTCAATCTACGGAGAGAGGTTGGCTAATGAAGACGATGAACATATGTTTATGCATTACAAATTGTACGCACTACAGCACATGAGCACGCCAAAACATCACTCTCAGTAGCAGAGCGTCGAGTGTTTTTTTTAGGTTTAGACATATTTTTATTTTCGGCTACAATTGGCCCTCTCGAGTGCTTGTAGGGGGTGTAGACGTTCAAGATTTCTTGGAGTGTATAAAGTGAAGTAACCGCACGTTCCGCCTGCCACGCGTGTCTCCCTGCCAACACGGCAAAATGTAATGTCGTTTTCATCGACGGACATTTTCTGATCGGCCAGTCGACGTAGCACTACATCTGGCGCAACGCGGTACACGATCGATGCTCGTATAGTCCGGATGACGAGCCGATTCGCCGAGCACAGTTTTAGAACAGAGGGGCCAAACTTTTTGGGGTAGCTTTGGGACGCCGCACCGCGCAAGCGCAAAGGTTCGGCGCATGCGCAGTTCGACGTCCCCGAGCTGCTAAGGTGACCCCAAGTGTTGGGGCTCCAATATTCTAGAATGTTTGCTCAGGCGCGGTGCGAAGCCTCAAGCTGCTCGAGGCACCCGCCACGACCAACCGAGGGGACCCAAGTGTTGAGGGCACCTTTTTCTAAAACTACCTAATACTATTCGATGAAGCTGACATTAGATTTTGCAGCGTGGCAGAGGTATTAAAGGGGCCATGAAACGAATTTTGGGTTGGGATGAATGATTTTAAATTGGGACTTTACTAATCGCATATCGTTTAGTTGGCCAAAAGAAAGAGGCAAGAAAGTCAAAAGCCAGCTTTTCGGTACGAACATTTGAAAATATAGCGGACTATTTTGTACCTTCTTGCCTTCGAAAGCTCTCCGCCTTTTCACTATGATACATCCGCGGTTCCAAAAGCGCGTCACCGGCGCCAAACTGACGTCAGCAGAGCCCAGCTCACGCATTGGACACAAGAACTGCGTCACTCGGACGTATGCGCTCGTCAACAATCAATCCGTCGACGAATATTTGGATTCGCGTTCGTGGCCAATGAGTGCCCTGACGGAACTTATTGTCACTGGGGAATGACAGGTTCTATGGTGTGCATAAAAAGCACGGTGGAAGCTAGGAGTCATCGCACCGGTGCCGATTAGAGAGTTTTAGTAGATCGTTCCGATACCTCCGATACCACCGATAACGATACTATATATGTAAGCGCAAAGGCGGAGGCAAAGTATCGGGTATCGTTATCGGAGTCATCGGAACGATCTACTAAAACTCTCTGTCACGACCACGTGATTTCACAATTCGCATTTGAGTTGAGGATTAAAGCTAAGGAGGAAGAAGTAGGAAAATCGTTTCATGACCCCTTTCAAGATCTTCTCGGCCAAAGAAAGCGATAACGCGATCTTGCCGCTGTGGGTACGTGCCTCAATTTCAGGTCCATCTATCACAAAAAAAGAAACGCCGAGGAATGGTGCCGACGAGCAGGGCGGTCTTTCCATTTGATTCTCCCGGTCGAGAGGGGGGTCCCCCTCTGGGGTCCCCAGTCTCGGCTGATGGATGGTGCGGTTGACCTCGGCCGTTATGAGGAGCGCAGTCCGCATCCGAGCACGTGTGCGTGCCGCAAAAGTAAGCGAATCCAACCAATTGGAGCGGAATGAGCGGCAACCGAGCTCGCGAACATATCGCACTTCCTCGGGACAAAAGGCTCTGTCTGGTGCGTGTTGCGATCGAATGGATAGCCTTAGCGTTTCTCACCTAAAGCCGCGTTGCCGTAGCTGATATATTGCACAAAATGAAGTCTGCGGGCATTGTCTGATACGTGCTTCTTCCCTGTGTGACGGTCGCCGAAGAGCGAATCACGAAGCGAGCGACGTCAACATAATAAGTGACGCCGTTACGTTTCTCAAGCTTATTGAAAAACACGAAATAATAAAGCATGTAGGGACGTAGACAAACAGTGCACTTCTCTCAACTAGCAACCGAGATTTTTTTAGTTTTATTCTTTCTACGTGTCCTACTTTCTTTCTATCTCTTTCTACTTTTTTAGAGCGCAGCTCTTATGCGCCCGTGTCCGGCTTGAACGGCGTCGGCGTCGCCGTCAGCGTAACCGTAACGCGTCGGCATAACGCTTTTTCGTGACGCGTCGCCGTCGCCGTCGGCGTATCCGTAGCGCGTCGGTGTAACGCGTCGGCGTGACGCGTCACCGTCGGCGTAACCGCGCGGTGCATTATGGAGAACGTCCCATATTGCACCGCGGTGACGCGCGCGTTGCATTATGGAATGTTTCCCGTAATGCACCGCGCGGGAGGGAGGAAGGGAAGGAGGATGGAGAAGGAGGAGGAGAAAGAGGGAGGAGGAAGAGGAAGGAGGAGGAAGAGAAGAGGGGGAGGAGGCGAGGAGCAGGGGAGGAGTAGACGAAGAGGGAGGAGGAGAGGCACACCGCCCCCTCCGTACCCTCCCCTCCTCCTTCTCAAGAGCTGCGCTCTTATTCGGCATTACAGAGAGTTGTAAACGTCGTTCATTTTTTCTTTCTTTCCACCTGTTTTATTCTTTCGTGTTTTTCACGTCATCTTTACCGACCCGCTCTAAGTTAATTTTCTTAAGATTTCAGTGATTTTAGCTATCATGCACGCTCGGGTATTCTTGCACGCCTATATGCTTTCCAGTGAATCATCGTGGAAACCACTCGTTGGTCATTCATTTATTCGATGATTTCAATGAAAAGTGCAAGTGGTATTTATGCACCGATGAGAGTGTGATATCGGTGTCGAAAGGGGTGGACGGATTTACGCTATTGAGGCCGCACGGTCACTGGAGCGTGACTTGGATCATCCCCCGTCGTTGTCTAATATATTTAAAGAAAGACAAATATGATTTCCGTCGAGATAGCGGGGCTGCGGGACAGCTCACACAGGCAGGAGCTTCTGGCAGCGTAGATAAGAAAGTTTTTGAAAATTTAGGACGCACGAATCGATAATTTCAAACTTGTAAAAAGGCAAAAGAAAAAAAGAAGGCACTGAACAGCTTGGATGCGAAGAAGATAAAGCAAAAAAAAAAAGAAAATAGACCAATATAGAATTTACGCAAGACAAGGAAAAGAAAACTGTGGAACGTAACAAAGTGTACTGTATGGAAAAAAAAAAAGCTGCAAGAAAGGGTTACGCGAAAGAGCACGCCGCGCGCGAAATTCCACGCCATTTTAGTCTTCGGAGCGCCTCTTTGTACTCACTGTCTTCTATTATTGTTGGCTTTTTTTTTTTGAGGAATTATTTTTAGTTTAGATTCATAACGTCTTGCAACTGCCTCGTGCTCATCTTTGGAATTTTTTTCCCCCGCGTCGTTTACGCGTTTTTTTTTTTTTGTAAATCCAAATTTTTTTTTTTAGCGAGCGCGATGAGCGACGTATGAAAGGAACAGGAGACATCGTCTTTCCTCTCCTCCCACCCAAACGAAAAACAAAAGACGTTAATAAAAATAATAATAAAATAATTACAATTTCCAAATACTCAGCGAATAGTGGAGAACAACGCTTCCAAATATAATAATAAAAAAAGAAGAGGAGTAAAAGTAAGACGGAACGTCTTTTTCTTTTCACCTATCTTTCTTTTCTAGAGAGAGCACCGGTAGCGGAAACGGATCGCCGGTAGAGCGCTGCTGCTGCTGCTACTGCCGCGTCTAGTAGGCCGGCGTAACCTTATGCGCATGCGCGAGATTCCCTCTTGAGGGAAGAAAAAAAGGAGCAAAAAAGGGAGGAAGGAGAGGAAAAGGAAGAGGCGGAGGAGGCAGGACAGCTACGGTGGCGCCGGCGTGGCGAGTGGACGCGCGCTCGGCGCGCGCGCGTTCTGTTTTTCCCCCGCGACACGAGAGCAGTGTGGGGAAGTCGCTCCTCCGGATCGTTTCTTCGTTGGGACTGTGCGGCGCCTTGTTTGTCTTGTCACGGCAGAAAACGGGCACCTTTCCTTTTTTTTCCTGGCGGGTGCCTCGATTTCGGGCAGCGAAGAGGAGTTTGTGTGTTTGGGAAAACAACAGAAATGCAACGTTGACAGTGGCGTGCTGTCTTCGACGATAGTGGTTTTGTTTTACGCCGGGCCGTGCGTTTACATCATCTATTGGGAGGTTTGAAGCTCTTCGACGTTCATTCTTGCCTGCGGCTCGAGCCCGGAAGCTGGGCAGGTGAGTGTATGCATAGGCTCTCTCTGATATACCTGTTTTTGAAATCAACTTTGAGGCTGGGCCAGGGAGCGCAGTACGCGACATCACGACAGATGTTGTGCACGTTTGGAGTATGTAGCTTAGAGAGAGTTTTGAGTTTTGGAAGAATTTTATTGGAACTCGGATCATTAGACTAAGATTAAAGCTGAGAAAGTAAATCGTTCACTGAGGTAAAAGAGGGAATGGGGTTCATGACGTGTCGTAGCTCAGTGATGCTGAACAATTGGAGTTAGGGCGAAGTGTCGGGAATTCCGTTACTAATGTTCAGCATCCCGCGTTCGTGATGGTCTAATAGCTGACATATGACGTGATAAATTAATGACAGGGCTCGTTATTTTCATGTTTTATGACACTTCTGTAATATGAAAGTCTGTGGTTAAAACGCCTCTTGCTGTTTTTTTAACTATAATTAAAAGCAAGTATTTTTTTATTTTCTTCAAAATAGTGGACGCACTCGATTGTTTATGACAGCAGTCAGTAAGCAATCACTGAACGAATTCGGTGATGAACGACCTATAGTAACAATCTTTAAGCAGGTTTGTATCGTAGTATTTTCTAATTATACGGCTTCACTCAGAAGAATGAAGGTTGTAAATGATCAGTTAGACAGTTTTTTTTTCTGAAGCGGATAAGACAATACCAGCTTTAAAGGTGAAACGGGGTTGGCAACCTTGCCAGGACCAATTTCCTCCTGAGTACTATTCACTATCAGATAGTGTTTGTTCTCCGAAATACGCAAGATGAATTTGCAGTTTAGAGCTCAATTACGTTTATGATCCCATTATCGTCTTCCACGTTATATTTAAACCTATCTATTTAGTTCGAGTCTGACATCCGTTTAAGGCGGGTGAAACAGCACAAAATCTCTAAAGGATTTACGCGAAATTTAGTGGCAACATATTTGTTAATGGTAAGATGATTCTATGGCAAAAAAAGCCAATGGGCGAATATTTAATGTTTTCGTGAGTAACATGTACTATATTATAAGCCTAAAGAATCTAAAATTCGAGCTGTACTTTCTTAAAGTGGAACATAGGTTGTAGAGGTCTTCTGAATCTAGTGATTTATTCCAACAAATAAGATAATTCTGTCTTCGCTTATTATTCGTGCAGTTTTCGTGGAAACCTATAGTTAGTTTTGATTTGTGCCTGCTTTATACACAGTGACCTGACTAAATAGTTATAAATCTAATTGCGTATACACACTTGGTAAAATCGTAATATTGAGATGTTTGTTCCCTCATACCAATGAATTCAGTACGTTTCAAAGCGCGTACAAGAGCCAATAACGACTGGATGAATGCACAAATGAGAGAATAATTGGATGAACGAGTGAATGCAAAAGCAAATTAGTTCCTCCATATTCATTACATATATCAACTTGGATTGGCGGATGCTTTGAAGTGAAATGAACTAATAAAACTTAAAAGAATCTTACGCATCAGCTGATCAATAAGAAAAAAAAAAGAAGTGGTTTGTGTGGCACGCACAAACATACTTTCGCCCGTGAAGATAATAAGGCGGAACGAATACCGAGATTTTGTCAACGAAGCTATTTGCTCTCTCCTTGCCTTAGAGTACTCTTCATCATTAGCGTATTCCTGACGTTGATGGATAATTAAGTTGTCTATTTTATGTAACCTAGATAGGTTCCATATACGTTTACCGTTCTATTGCGAACAGGAATTAGGCTACCGGGTTTTCGGATAGAAGAAATTTCGGAAAACACTCGCCGCATACTTGGGAAGTTATATATATATATATATACGCCACATTGGCGCGTTACAGTGTCACGTAATGTTACGTCATCTGACGCTGCGTTACATGACGGAACAGAGCCACGCTACGTCAGTGTCAATGTAACATCACAGTGCCCCGTGACGTCAGTGTTATGTGATGTCTCGTCATAGTCTTGTAGGCGCTACTCGCAAAAAGTAATGGATTACAATTACAAGTAATTTTAGTTAAAATTATTAAATAAGCCTACTTGATTACTTGAGAAGAAAGGAAATCGGCCGTTACTTGATAAAGTAACCGGTTACCTTTCCGATTACTTCAGCTTGGATGGAACAGCGCGGATGTATACAGTCACACTCACAGGCACACAAGAAGAAACAGACTCGCGGCGCTGTTTTTTTTTTCTTGTTTATTTTTGTTCTTGTTTGCTTCTTGTGAGCCTGTGAGTGTGACTATATATCCGCGCTGTTCCATCCAAACATGAATCCCCAACTAGCCCAAGCCTCCACATTATCAAGATTACTTCAGGTTTTCAAAACGACAGATTTTCCTGCCGGTTTGGAAAATGTGCGCTTTTCGTACAGTTCATTATTGGATTAGAATACCGAAGTTATAAACTCATTATCTTCTTAAACCATCAATTTCGGTAAACCACCCTCCCGTCGGAGACTTTGCTCGAGGCTTCCTTGATTAAAAACTTTTACAAACAAAGAGCGCCATTACTAAGATGAACAAAGAAAAGTAATGGTTACGAGTAAATTCAGTACTTTCAAATGCAATCAGATTTCTATTTTAATTACTTTTTAATACATCTTGTTTATATAATTACAAAATTGCTCCTAAAAGTAATCGCTCACAAGTAGTTTGATTACTTGAAATGAGTGCCGTACAAGCGTGCGTCATATGAAGTCAGTGTCACTGAGGTCACGTCATGTGACACGTCAATTATACGCCAGTTCAATTTTTCCCCGCAAAGTTTAGCGGTAATAAGCTTCCCGCTTAATAAAGCTATCGAGCCGTGACGGACGGAGAGACGCGATCTCACTGCTTAATGGCCCCGTAAATGCTGTCACATTAGAAAGAAGAATAAAAACTTCAATATTCGAGATCAACATGATACAAAAAATGCTAGGGCATCATTTGCTTCGATAGAACGCTGGTCGGCAGCCCTAAAAAAACGCCACTTCATTTTTTTATTTTTTTTTATTAATTTGAGTACAACGGATCAACATTTATAACTTACCCAGTCAACACAAAAGCCTATTGTGATTTTCGAGCTACTTTTCTTGTCCCAAGTTGAGTCCTTTTTTTAATTTTTTAATTGGGCTCTTTTGTAACAAAGAGGAACCAGTGCTTTTATCCTCGAAACAGTATTCTAAATATTGCTCATAATTTAAAGAGTTTTCCTTAGGGCTTTTTTATATGAATTTAGCCTATCCGAATATTTGAAGAATTGGGAATATTTATAAGTTAAACACTGATAAATTCAAAATGTCTGAGATTTAGAAATTTAACAGAAGGAAACTTTAATCAGCGCCGAACTCAATATAAATATTGTTTAGAAAATAATAAAAATCGCAATATTTATGTAATTAATAATCTCCCCAAAACCACAAACTACACTGTAAGGTAGTTTGTGGTTTCGGGGAGATTATTATTCACATAAATTTTTTATATATTATTTTTTATTGTAAGAATCTTGGACAGTAGACGTTCCTGCAAAGCACCTAAAAGAGCCCATCGCCGCCATCTGCAAAGTCGAATTTAGGGCTTTTTTACTTGCCAAACCAACGACGGACATCTGGCACGTGCCAATGGAGGACTCGGGATTCATTTCGACCTCCTGGCAATCTTCTGGACGCGTGCAACCGGAAGCTCGGTTATACGACGCCTTGTCCGCAATCAGCTTTCTGTCAGATTGCTGGCATCTCGCCATAGAATCAAACCCGCCACCGGCGGGTTCGATTCTATGGCCTTTGTGATTGGGCATGGGATTGGGCATAGCGTTTCACCATATGCTCGGCGCAGACTTGTACGCTTTACTGAAATAAAATCAATCGATCACAATTACAAATACTATTGTTTAAAAAAGTATTAAATTAGATTACTCGATTACTTCGGAAGAAAAGTGATTGACAGTTGCACCCCTCCCTTTCAAAAAAACAAAAAACACCTTACTTTCCCGATTACTTTAGATTTTCAGAAAGACAGATATTTCTGACAGTAAGCTAAGACGTGTCTTTTGTGCCTGCCATTATTGGATTGCAATAATCGAATTAAGAATTATTTATCCTCTTAATCCACCAATCTCGTTAGACCACCCTCCTGTCAGAGACCTGGTTGGATAATTCATTTGCAGGAAACTCATACAAACAAAGGGTTCTACTAAGAAGGAGTGGAAAAAAGGGGGGGGGGGGGGGGAGCGGGGTACCTCGTAATGAATGTATTTACGATTACTTTTTAATAAGTGTATTGATATTATTACGAAATTACTCCAAAAATAAGTCCACTACATGCAAGTTGATTACTTCTCATAAGTACCGTACAAGTCTGCCTCGGCGTCACAGCGCAGAAAGATTTTTTTTTTTGGTCTATACATAATTTTAGTGACGTCATTCACCGAGCTGCCTCCGCAGACTGCAGGGATCGGTTCTCCCAAGGGCTTTGAGAGAAAGTAGACGCACCATATTTCTTAGAGTGCATAAGATATTTAGTATGCTGACAGTTTAAGAAACGCAGGGCATGACCTATTATGGTTACAGAAACTTTTTTTGTCAATATTGTTAGCCCGTTGGGGCCAAAGCACGAGTGAATGATCAAAGTACACTGGGCACATTTTTCACTGAAAGAAAATTGAACAGCTTCCTTTGTGTACACATGCTCCTTTTGCACAATATATCAGCTGCATCCACTGAAAAAAATATTTTTTGTTTAAAATATGATAAAACATGGTTGATTTATAAACGAGTTAGACATATTTAAGAGAGTAATACCTAAGCAATACATCATACAGCATTACTGTACAATAGATCAAAACAACTTGGCAGCGTAAAAAAATATAGCCAGGAAATTTGCAAAAGCAGTAAATGATTGAATGTCAACAACGTCACTGTGTAGCTTGTTCCATAGATTTTAGAGCGATTCACACAGTCGCGTTCGAGTGCGACTGCAACCACCTGCGCCTCGTTCAGACTGCTTGCGTCGAGCTGTTGCTATGGTGACATTTACGACGAGCCAATGGGGAGGCGCTGTGCTGCACGGCGCGACGCAGCGCAAGGCAGTCGACGCTACTGTGTAAACTAGCCTTCATGGTATGCGCAAAAAAAAGAAGAAAAAAACAAGAAAAAGACTGTTTAGATGCATTTATTTTAGCAGTAACAGCAATCACCGTCTTTTAATGATGTAATTGTTCGGAGTAGAAGGCTCTCAGTAGTAGGTATTTACTGCTATCAATACTTAGGAGTCTATTATAAATCTAAAAATATCGTGCTTCGTTATTCGTTCATTAGCGTTCTTATCGGCTCATGCCTTGGTTAGGTTAGGTTAGGTTAGGTTAGGTTAGGTTAGGTTAGGTCAGGTCAGGTCAGATTAGGTTAGGTTAGGTTAGGTTAGGTCAGGTCAGGTTTCTTATTGGCTGCGGAGCGAAAATAAGATGCTCGCGTCTAGCCACGCCCTCACTTTTTTAAGCTGGCAGTGATTATAAAAAAATAAATAAAAGAGAACTGCGCGAACTTGGCTTTGAATTGAGGAAGTTCTCCATGGAACTTTGGTGACTGTGGCTTCCATCGAAAGTAGGAGGAAACAAATATTTTTCTTTTTAGTTCGAATGCGAATTATTAGTCTTTTTTTTCGTTGCGGCTTTTATTTCCTTTTCCGATAAAAAATACAATGAACAAACAGAGACCACAAGGAAGAGATCCAAACCCGTTTAGCCCGGGTCACTGAATAATGCACGAGAACCACAGGGAACAAAAACAAAACAAAAAGAAACATAGTTTTCAGGTTGATTGAACAGCGGAAAATGGGAGGATTTATATGTTTTGAGTTTCTTTTTTAAGACCCTGAATCCTCAAAATATTGCTCTCACGCTTTGGGGAGCACATCTTTTAGAGATTGTCAAAAAATTGAAAACTGAGCGCGACGTAAGCTTTCCTGTTCTTTGTTTGTAGATTAATACTTTTCAGTAATATTTAACGCGTAGTTTCTGATGGAAAGTGATTTCAAAGTTAAGCTTTTGCTTTATTTTTTTGTTCACGTTCAGGCTGCTTATGCGTATTTCTCTGTTGCGGTTTGTACCTTCCCATATTATCATATTGAACAAGTCGTGTAAGGTTCGTTTACACACTATACTCTCCCCAAAATGTCCATGGGTTTGCTTCAAACCCGTGAATGAGAAAGGTAACAACATCTCCCTCCTTCCGCAACGCGCACACTTTTTTAAAGTTTATTTATTTTTTCATTTTTATTTTAGCCCGTTATTATAGTTGCCCCTATATAGTTGGCGACATCTCTACACTTGGTTTAATCGTATGTAGGAACGACATCAAGGGCTAAAAAGACAGGCAAGCGTACACAGACTAAAAGCGCGCTGTTACTGCACACTTTATGGATTTTATGAAATTGGCACGAAGAACACACCTAAGGAAGAGAAACGCTGAAAGCTGCGATGCTGTGTTTCTGGCGATTCTAGATTGAGGCCATCGGCTTGTAGCCTCCGCTACGCTCTAAGCAGAAATGCTTACTTTACTCAAGTAAAGTAACTAAATATCGTTACTCGTTACTCCCATAAAAAGTAAGTGAGTTCGTTACTCGCTGCTGACATTTAGAACGAACGGTTTATTCCAGCTCGAAATAACGGGCTATTTT
This sequence comes from Ixodes persulcatus, assembly GCA_013358835.2. Taxonomy (NCBI): domain Eukaryota; kingdom Metazoa; phylum Arthropoda; class Arachnida; order Ixodida; family Ixodidae; genus Ixodes; species Ixodes persulcatus. The sequence continues at coordinate 31,591 of JABSTQ010001958.1, forward strand.
CTCGTTGCTTTGGTTGTGTCGGCTCCCATTATTTGGCAACAACTATTGGCGACGTGCGCGATCGAAACTGTCGCTGTGATCGGCCTTCCACGATTGGCCGAACGCCAGCTATGACGTCACCAAAGGATTTGTCATCGACGGAAATAAGAGTAAGGGAAGAACTTCAATTTCGGTGGTGTCGGCAGTGTTGGTTTCAGAGCGCAATGATTTCAGGCATCCACCATGCTAATTACAAACCCCGTCGAACTCGTTGTTCGCAAGGTAATGACGTCACAAAAGGAAACCATAGGAGGGCGCCACCAAAACATCTCGCCGCTAATAGGGAGTATTCACTAGTATTCACTAGCGGCCATAGCTGTGTGCGCGACTGCTGAGCGCGTGCTGACGGCGAGCTTCCGCAGTTCATTTGCAACGTGCATTCCGCACCATCAAGATTGCCGGTCTTGGCAGGCTATTAATGCGAGCTCGTTCTGAGCATGCGCTCTAAACATCGCCCTCAAATATGGCGTCCAGTGAATACCCCCTATAGTGGTGTACGTTTTACAAATATTTGTTATTGTTTATCCACCGTCGAAAAAAAGAAATCTACATTGTAGCTAAAGCGTTACGCCCAAGTCTGTCTCTGAGGGAAAAGGCATCTCCTTCTCTCCGTTCCCACCTCGTTCCCACCTCCCTCCCTCCCCCCCCCCCCCCCCCGTCTTTTCCTGTCGCCCAAACCTTTTATCAAACTGAATAGTGCTGATTTTCGGGCGAGTTGGTGCTGAGTTTGATGATGCATTGTAGTGCTCGAAGACAAGGACAGAAGGAGGAGAACCGGGGGGCTATGTTGCGCTTTTTGGACTCCCAGGAGACTTGGAAGAGGGAAGTGACGTCAACGACTACAGAAACGCAGATTGGATGTTGACAGAAGAAAACAAAATCACCATCCAATCTGCATTTGCTGCGTTGTTGACGTCACTTCCCTCTCCCTAGTCTCCTGGGAGTCCAAAAAGCGCAACATAGCCCCCCTGGACACCACTGTCGGCTAACGTTCAGCTGTTAATTCACGGGAAAAGACGAAGCTATACTCTCTCTCTTAAACATTCGCAGTGGAGAAAAAGAGATGGGCACGAGCACGTGGCCTTAGAAAGGCCTCCTTAGGCACGAGTCCTCGTACAAACAAAAGCATCTGGTGAGCTAGGCTCACGTGCCCGTACGCTATAAAAAAATGCCTGCGCGTCTACTTACACGCAAAACACTCAAAGAGCCAATCTCTGCGATCTACGAAATCAGCTCAGTGAATGATAAGGCGGAACATCCGTTTAGAGCTAAAAATGACGTCTGCGCTGTGGCATTACGCAATGTAAAGCGTCATGCTTGCATTGCGTAATGTCACAGCGCAGACTTCTTTTTGAGGTCTAAACGGATGTTCCGCCTTATCATTCGCTGAGCTGACTTCGTAGATCGCAGAGATTGGCTCTTGGAGCGTTTTGCGGGTAAGTAGACGCGGAGGTATTTCTTAGAGTGTAGCTTCGTCTTTACTGCAGACATTTGTGAGATGGAGTTATATTAATGTTGTGCCTATCGCACCACTCTCAGTCAATCCGATGACTCGCCAACGCTTGGAAGAACGCGAATTTTCTTATGTGCAAGTTGCAGATAAGCTGCAGATGAGAAAATCGCGTTCTTGAAAGTGGTCGAGCAGATGAGGAAGTCCCGTTCTTGCGAGTGTTGGCGAGGCACCGGATTTGCCGAGAGTGGTGGTGCGATGGCACAAGGTATGCATATAGTCTCGGTCTTTTCCTGCGAACCAAAAGTTGCGAAAGTTAACGCAGAGTGGTGTCCAGTTCTCCTCCCAAGTTGTCCTTGACTTCGAGCGCTATCCATGTATTCCTAAACACTCTCCTATGGCGGGCATGACATAAATGCGACCGCGGCGAATCGAATCGAGATTGGCCGCCTACGATAGGGTAGAAAAGGAAGGGAAAGGAGGATCGTGGCGCGTGATTGGTCACTTCTGGGTTCGATACGCTGCGGTCGCATCCATGTAAATCCCGCCTATGTCTCTTGCTTGCTCTAACGCACAGGCCCGCTATTATGATTGTCGCGGGATAGCAAGCAGCGCTCTGCAACGGATGTCGTTCACTTTTCCCCGTGGAGCAACGGGCTGTTCACAAGCAAGTCCGCGTTTACCCACACCAGGTAGAGGCAATGCGCGTCCGCAGAAAAAAAAAAAAAGGCAAATTCATGTGAGGTGAGGCGTCTGCGCGGCACACACATCGGTGCCAACAGCACCATACCTCGGGAAACCTCACTCATGAGGGCCCTCACTCACCCTCAGTAACCCTCACCTTCAGAGGTGAGGTGAGGGGGAGTGAGTTTCTGACTCCCGAAAATTCATGAGTGTGAGGGTGAGTGAGGGCCGTGAGGTCGTGAGTGGTTTGAGGGCGTGAGGACCAAGAGGCTTGGGAGGACCGTGAGTGCGTGAGGGGCGTGAAGGCGGGGAGTGCGTGAGGGGCGTGAGGGGTGTGAGGCTAGTGAGTGCGTGAAGGCCATGAACATGTGGGGGGGGGGGGGGGGGGCGTGAGGACCGCGAGGGGCGTGAGGGCGGTGAATGCGCGAGGGTTATGAGTGCGTGAGGGGCGTGAGGACCGTGAGTGCTTGAGAAGTATGAGTGCGTTAGGGGCGTGAGGACCATGAGGGGTGTGAGGCTAGGGGGTGCGTGAAGGGCATCAGTGCGTGAGGACTGTGAGGGACGAAAGGGCGGTGAGTGCGAAAGGGTTATGAGTGCGTGAGGGGTATGAGTGCGTTAGGGGCGTGAGGACCGTGAGGGGTGTGAGGCTAGTGAGTGTGTGAAGGGCATAAGTTCGTGAGGGGCGTGAGGACCGTGAGGGGCGTGAGGGTGGTGAATGCGCGAGGGTTATGAATGTGTGAGGGGCGTGAGGGGTATGAGTGCGTGAGGGGCGTGAGGACCATGGGGGGTGTGAGGCTAGAGAGTGTGTGAAGGGCATAAGTTCATGAGGGGCGTGAGGATAGTGAGGGGCGTGAGGGTGGTGAATGCGCGAGGGTTATGAATGTTCGAGGGTTATGAATGCGTGAGGGGCGTGAGGGGTATGAGTGCGTGAGGGGCGTGAGGACCATGAGGGGTGTGAGGCTAGAGAGTGTGTGAAAGGCATAAGTTCATGAGGGGTGTGAGGACCGTGAGGGCCGTGAGGGTGGTGAGTGCGCGAGGGTTATGCGTGCGTGAGGACCGTGAGTGCGTAGAGGGTTTAAGGGCCGTGAGGGGGGATGAGGGGAGTAAGGGGCATCAGTTCATGGGGGATCTGAGCTCTAATGAAGCGCTTGCGTTTGCGTGTGGGGCTTGTGTGAAACGATGAGTTCTCTGTGAGGCCTGATTTCGCTTGAAGGCGTCGAGAATTTGTGAGGGGTCGCGCGAGTATTGTGACCTCTCGCAGCCATACCTCGGCAAACCCCACTCATCAAGGTCCTCACTCAGCCTCACCTTCACTGATAAGGTGAAGGTGCGTGAGTTTCTGAACCCCGAAAATTCACGAGTGTGAGGACTGTGAGAACTATGAGTTCGAGACGGGTGTGAGGGCCGTGAGTGCTGTGAGCACTGTGAGGACCGTGAGTGCGTGAGGGGTATGAGTGCGTGAGGGCAGTGAGATCGGTGAGTGCGTGAGGGGCGTGAGAGTGAGTGAGGGGTTGAGGGTGAGTGTGGCTGTGAGGGTGAGAATGAAAGAGAGCGACCTAAAATGCCGACCTCTGGCCACCACAGCGGCGTGACGTCTATTGAAAGCCTTTGGGTTTATTTTCCCGCAGTCCACCCTGGGAACTAATGGCGTGCGGAGGCCACTCGGCGAGTAACGAGGCTGAAAATAAGTTCAAACATAAAAATGTAGCCTGTGATGTGACACTATAATTGTTTTCACCTCAAGAAAGAAAGAAAAAGTTTAGCGCATTGTTTATACGCCGCGCAAATCAGTCTTGATAAGGTAACACATATCAAATCTAAAATGTATTTACATATATCTTAATTCTCGAGCCGAACATTTTTGTACTACAGTTCTTGAGGTGAGTGTAGGCATGACGTAATCACGTGAACGCCATGCTCGGTATCACATTGCCGCAATTTTTAAACTTCATCTCTAGGTCTCGACACATGTTTTTTTTTAATTGTCGTTAATCGAGTTGGCTTCGCAGATCGTAGTCATTGGTTCTTCAAAACTCTCCAGGAAAGTAGATGGACTGGCAGTTTGAAGATTAATAGTCAAAAGTCAAATTTGTGGGTTTTACGTGCCAAACCAACGACGGGCATCTGGCACGCCCCAGCGGAGGACTGAGGATTATTTTGGACCACCTGGGGATCTTTTGACGTGCAACCGAAAGCTCGGTTACACGGCGCCTCCTCCGCAATAAGTTTCCGTCAGATTGCTGGCACCTCGGCCGGGATTCGAACCCGCCACATGGGAATCCGTAGGCCAGCGCTCTCGCCTCGGAGCCACCGAGGCGGCGAAGATTAATAGTCATGCCAGCTGCAGAAACGCCTGACATAATTTATTCACGCTTCTCGCTCCGTGATTGGCTCTTCGGCGTTCTTTTCTGCTAATACCGCCTTCTCATTGGCTGCGGAGCGGTAATTAGATGCTCAAAACGATCGCTACGATCACCACGCCCTCCGCTTCTTAAGTTGTCGGTGACCGTAGCGTTTGACTACGTCAGGGGGGGGGCTAACGTCGAGACGCGACTATACAGGTTACACTGGCGACCAAGCGGTACACGCTTGGTTACTATGTCAACTCGACGGTGATTCTTTTGTTGTTGTTTTGCCTTGCCTTAAAGTCGCCCCATTTTAATTTATTTTCATTGATCTTTTAAAAAGAAGCAAGAAAAACAACAACGAAAGAAAATGCACGTGCTTGAAATCGCCTTTTTTTTAATTCATCCAAAAAAACTACGATCTGCTATCAGGCAGATATTTGCGGTCGATAACCGCTCCACTCTCCTCTTATTTCTCGAGTTCTCAATAATTTATATAAACTGTTTGAATGAATAACAAAGAAACGATGTATGAATAATGAAAACAAAACAAAAAAAAAAAACAGTCTGAGCACCTGATTAAAATGTGCCTCATTATTTTAGACTCTCCACCCACAACAGGACAGCTTTTTTTTTTAAAGCTGTTTAAAGACTTTTAAACGAAATAAAAAAAAAAAAAAAAAAACAGAAAACGTTATCCTAACTGACTTTTCTTCTTTTTGCTTTGCTGTTGCTCGTAGAAAAAGTTAGTTTGTAGAAAAAGAAGCATAAACGTCGGTTGTGCTATCGATTAAACACACACACACACACACACAGTCACATACACACAGACACACACATGAACAGAATGAACACTGAGCAGAAAGCCAGCGAAAAAGCATTCATTCCACCTCGTTCGCTCTTAATCACCTCTTTCAAATTCATCAAGCGAGTAACCCTCTCTTCACGAACAAAGGATATATTTAATGCGGGAGTGTGCGGAACGGGAAACGGGAATTTAGGATCGTAAGTAAGATAATGCGATTTAATACCCTGTCGTTACTTCTCAAGCACCGGTACGAGATTCGGCTCCAGAAAACATCTTAAGAAGACGACAATAGAAAACACACACATTAAAAAAAAGGCAATGAACCTTTAATCAGAACCCTTCCCGAGATCAAAAGTTGTTATTCCGCGGGCTATAAACGAGGGCTGAAGACAATGCAGATTTTTTTCTCGAAACTCCATCAGTGCCAGCAGACTTGAGTGTCGAAAGAATAAATTTGATGCTTGATTTTTGATCGTGCTGTCTAGACAGGAATTGAAAGAAAAAAAAAAAGCAACGCCTGGAGAACCAGAATTTCCGGAATGAAGGATCTGAACACTGTTGAGTGCGCATAGCGGCTGCGTCGTTAGTAAAATCATGACGTTAATGGTCCCTCTTTAGAAATATCTTCGAAGGGATTAAAAATTACATACATTCCATAAAATATTTTAAAAATAACGAAAAATTGTGCCTCTTTGTTTTTTTCTTATTGTATTCGTTATTTGTTTTCGAAGCTTGTGCCCATGTAATCGAGACCCTGTCCAATTGCTTTTAGCAATGTTTTTATTTTTTTAATTATCTTTTTTTTTTGGGGGGCGGGGGGGAGGGGGGAGTGTTTGTCAGGATATCTAAAACAACGTATGCCTGGAAAACTAAAGCTTCGAATTTTGATTTTGAATTTACTCTAAGACTTTCTGAATATCCGAAAAACGCAGTCTGAGTTGTGACATTAAGCAATGCAAGCGTGACGTTTTGCATTGCTTAACGTCACAACTCAGACCGCGTTTTTTGGTCTAAACATATGTTTACGCATCGTCATTCGATTAACTGCCTCCGTAAGTTGCGGTGATTGGCTCTCCGAGTGTTGTGCGGGAAAGTAGACGCACGGGCTTTTTTTAGAGAATGCTGGGCTGAGGGCTTATAAATATTAAAATGGGGTTACTAACTTACTATAGACGCACTTCCTTAAAGGGATGCGGAACCAAACATTTTAGTCTCCATATTAAGTGGCGCACGATCTTTCCACGAGTCAGCAGCTGCCGGTGTGCGCGAGCACGCGCAAGAAAACTGACGTCATGGTCCCCCATTTATACTCCGTGTCACTAGTTGTGTGCAGTGCAGGCGAAGGCTACGCCAGGCGAAGAGAGAAAGGGCGAGCACTAGGAAGGTGGAAGGGGAGAGGAGGGCAATGGAGGGCGAGGGGAGAAAGGGAGAGCACTAGGAACCTTGCAGAGGAGAGGAGGTTCCTCTCCTCCTCCCCTAGCATTCCTGGTGCTTGCCCTTTCTCCCCTCGCCTGGCGTAGCCTTCGCCTGTACTGCACGCAACTAGTGACACGGAGTATAAGATGACAGCAAAATGGGTGGGCTCCGGGGAAAAGGAGAATAAAAACACGCTTTTCATCTTCGCAGTGGGGTCTGGTGTAAAAGGTGTGCGATTAATTTGTCAGACATGCACGTACACACGAACAAACATCGCTGAATTAGTATTCCAAGTATTAGGGTAAAATATTTTTTTTTGTTTTTTGCGCAGTTATTGAATTTACAATTTCCGTACTCACCGTGTTCTTTAAACTGAAAGTCTCTACTGGCAGCAACGAAAAAGTGACACCAGCGGAAGGCAGGGGTTCACTCTTCAAACTGTAGAATTTGATCCCAACTGATTGGAAGCAGTTTCATGATGTCAAATGAATGCTTTGGAAGCTCGCTCGAGTACACGCGCACCAGCACGGAACAAATGCTTCGATCGTTCATTTTTTAGACTGCTTACTCGACTGCCGAGCCTGTCGTCCACTGACGTCACGGCACTGCAAAGTGCGGATATATTTGAATGTTAGAGAAAATATGGTAAGGGTGCAGACGAGCTGGTGAATATTAACCACGTTGAATTAACATGAGAATCGGCTACAAAAGAAATATCAAAACGTAGAAGAGAAAAAAATAGCTAGGATGACGACTCAAGTGAACGAATAAATGTTTTGATATTTCTTTTCTACCCCAGTATCAGGTTAATTCAACACGATTTGAATGTTAGTTTTTTGCAACATTTTCATTTGCCGATTTCACAAAAAAAAAAAGCTATTATGAATATCTCAAAACTAAATAGTATACCGGGAAGGATAACGCCGGGGATTCAGAAAATATAGTTAGTTGGGGTACCTCAAAAAATCGCCGAAGTATACCTATAAAAAACCTCTGAAGAGAGAATTTTTTTTTTTTTTTAATTCTTTAGAGCAATACTAGGGAATTGTAGTAGACCGTTTTTCTCCTTCGCTACGGTATTCGTTAACGCCGCAGCTGCGCATGCGCGCCGCCAGCCTTGTCTGCATAGTTCAAGGTCTTGTGGCGGATTACGGAGCGCTATGCGGGTGCTTAGCGGGGTGCGGAAACGGTCTACTACAATTCCCCACTGACGGCCCGAGAGTCGGTAGTCACCCACTTTTCACTTGTTTTCTCTCTCGGCATTTCGGACGCCGGGAAGAGGGGTGGATCGGCTTGGCCTTCACGTTCATTTCATTTCATTTCATTTATTTACTCTCAAGGCCGAAGCATTACAGAGAGGAGTGGTGAAAAAATACAACATGAACATAAACACAGCAGGGGGATTACAAAAAATGGTTGCAAATGGCACTTTTCAAACGGTCGGTGTCAGGGATTGAAGCGATGGAGGCGGGGAGGTGGTTCCAGTCTGTGCAAGTTTTTGGAATGAATGAGTGGAAGTGCAAATTGGTGCGGCTGCTTGGGACGCCAACCTTGAACTGATGGTCGCTGCGGGAAGAAATGTACGATGGTGGCAGAAAGAGAGAGTCACTGAGTACAGAATTGAAATGATAGACCTTATGAAAGAGACAAAGACGAGATAGTTTACGACGCAATGAAAGATCGGGTAAGTTAAGATTAGATTTCATAGAAGTGACACTGGCAGTTCGAAAGTAATTTGAGAAGATGAAACGCGCGGAACGGTTTTGAATGGCTTCTATTTGAAGAATAAGGGAGTTAATATGAGAGTCCCAGATTGATGATGCATATTCAAGCTTCCCCAGGAACTCCGCCCGACCCTGTGGCCATTGCTGGTGGCCCACATCAAGCACATAAGGGGATCCTGTCAACCGGACCCAGCACCACAGCCAGGGGTCCAGCCGGGCTCCTTAGGTAGCGACGACACGGACTAAGAGTTGTTTTGAAATAAAGTAATTCTCTCTCTCTCTCTTTGACCTCACTAAAGTTTTATAAAGTATGAGTTTCAAGTTAGTTGGGGCTAAAGAAAAATTACGCCGTAGATAACCGAGTGCGCGATTAGCATTACTTGTGATGTAGTCGACGTGAGCTTGCCATGAAAGGTTAGCAGAAATGATAATGCCAAGATATTTGTAGGACGAAACTTGCGTTAGGCGAACACCGTTAAGTAAGGAGTCACACGGTAGGATGTAATTTGAATCACGTGAAATTCTCATTGACTTACATTTGACAGGGTTAAGTTTCATTAGCCAGGTGTCACACCAAAATGAAATGTTATCGAGGTCAGTCTGAAGAGCAGAATGATCAGCAGGTTCCAGAATTTTGCGATAAACAACACAGTCGTCGGCAAAAAGTGTTATAGATGAAGAAATGCAGCTAGGTAAGTCGTTAACATAAATAAGAAAAAGCAACGGCCCTAGCACTGACCCCTGCGGGACACCGGACGTTACAGGACAGTGAGGGGAGTTATGGTAATTGGCGTTTACATATTGCGTGCGATTAGACAAGAAGCGTTCTATCCATTTAAAAATATTAGGGTCCATGTTAAGTTTACTTAATTTATAGAGGAGCAGACTATGACAGACACTATCGAATGCTTTAGAAAAGTCGATGAAAATGCAGTCAACAGTGACTAAGTGATATGCAGCAGAGAATAAATCGTTAGTAAAGGCGAGTAGTTGAGTTTCACATGAGTAATTTTTTCTGAAGCCGTGTTGATGCATACTAAAAAAATAATTAGTTTCGAGGAAGGATACCATATGACAGTATATGACATGTTCCATGAGTTTGTACGGTATACTGGTTAATGAAATGGGTCTATAATTATTGTGACAATGAGTGTTACCTGATTTGTGCAGAGGAACCACCTTTCCCACCTTCCAGCCGTTCGGGAGCGTACAGGATTCTAATTACTGTGCAAAAATCTTCGACAATATTATAGATGAATACACTTCGGTGTTCTTCAAAAATTTGGGCTTAATGCCATCATCACCTGGAGAAGAGGAAAGCTTCATATTTTGAATTAATTTCATTACGCCTGCCCAGTCAATAACTATTGGATTCATCGGAATAAAATCATAAACCGGAACATCAGGAAACATAAATGGCGTGCTGTTAACAAACAACGATGAGAATGCTGAGTTCAAAACAACGCAGCAGTTTTCCCTAGGAACGACCGATTCACTATCCGTAGCAAGTTCAATTGGTTTCCTTTCATTTCCGTTCACAACGTGCCAAAACTTACGCAGATTAGTTTCCAGTAGCGATTGAAGGGTTTTATTAAAAAAAGTATGTTTGGCGAGAGACAGTGCACCTGCGTACTCATCCTCTGCACAATGATAAGCTGCCCATCTCTCTGGGATCATTGATATCTTGGCTCGTCGGAAAAGGCGCTTTTTTTGTTTGATAACCGTTTTAATGTTGGTGTATACCAAGGTGACTGTGTATTTCTAATTTTGCGAAGGGGTATGTAACGGCTACTAAGCTCAGTTACTTTCGATTTAAACATACACCAATTATCTTCCAATGATTGCTCAGAAAATGTCTGAAGAAAATCTGATAAAAAAATATCGAGTTCATTAATAATCCCGGTGTAGTCAGCCCTACTATAGTCTCTAAATACCTTTGAAGCTGCACATTTGCGAGGCGAACTGTTCGGAATATTAAAGTGAATGACGGAATGATCGCTTACACCGTTCAGGCGGAAAGCGCGAATGATAATCTCGTTGAGCGAATGACCATTCCGTGACGTCATGGACTTTGCGCGCGCACGCACGCAGACTTGCAAACACAAACGCTAACACACGCACACACGGACGCGCAAACCCACACACACGCGCACATGCGCACACGCACGGGCACACACGCCCACGCACGGACTCGCTCACCCACAAACACACGAGAAGGCGCACGCACGCACATACACAGATACACACACGAACCCGCACACACGCACCCACAGACACATACTCAAAACACGCGCACACGCACACGCGCACGCATGCACGAAGGCGCATCCCCAGACAACTACTAACAGGGGCATGCACACACACACACACACGCACGAAATCGCACGCACACGCACGTTCGCACAGGCAAACATACACACACAAACACACGCAAATACGAACGCGCGCATGCGCACACGCACACACGCACAAGTATACGCGCGCACGGACACGCATACCCACACATACACGAGCACACATACATGCACGAACCCGCACGCACAGAGACATACAGGACACACACGCACGTACGCACGCACACACAAAGACACTTACACGCACACGCACGAACCCGCGCTTGTAAGCACTCACTGACGAACACACGCACGCACATGAACACAGAGACACGCACATGAAGGCACGCTCGCTCGCACGCACAGAAACACGAATTCGTGCACGCAAAACCGATGCAAGTGTATACGTCGGAAGCGCTGCTTTCAGGTTGGCCGCAGTCAATTTGCACTTTAGGCCTCAAAGATCTTGTTTGCGAGTCTCTGTTGTCGGCCAAAGCCAACCTTGTTTGGACAGCGATCTCTCGAAAAGCGGAGAAGCTTACCGCCTCCTCCACAAGCAAAAAAGAAAAGCGAAAAAAAAAAACGCACAATCTTTCATTTCAGCAGCGCCCCTCGGAAACAGCCCCAGTCGCATGGGGCCCCAGCTTACGAGAACAGGAATAAAGAGGACAAGTTGCAAGTCATTGTATCGCAGTTCACGTCGACGGAAGCGAAACTGAAACGACTTCAAACATCCGCCGTAGAAGTACAAACTCCCACTCGTCCTCGTCGTCGTCGTCGTCGTCGTTGAATTCGAAGCAGCACGATTTCTAACCTTGTTAAAGTCGACTTGGCTATGAAACAACCGGAAGCTTACTGAGAGGATGGCAAAAAAACAAAACCTAAAAATAAGAAAAAAAAAGCTTTTAAATTCTGAGCTGGATTTCGGCAGAGAAGCCTTCCCCTCCCTCTCCCAGAATTCTCCCTTTCCCGTTCACTTCCCGTTTCTTCCTTGCCCGGGACGAACGACGTTAGAGTCAATTCCCTGACGGCCTCCATCTAGCAAATACATCAGTAATGGACTGAGCAGAACGGAACACTCACGCGCTGTCAAAAGCTGTTGGTGTCACGATCTCTCTCGGGACCGGGCGCTACATACCCATACTGAGGGATGTTTCGCCTGCTCTGGGTAACCTGACTTGTAAATAACGCGTTAAAGAATAACGCGTCACTCATTCAGAGTAACGACAATGTATCTCGTTCCATTAGAACTGAAGGGCTAGGTTGGCCCTTTCCATGTACATTTTAAAACATTACGGAAGTGACGTATTGGCGTCTGATTGGTGGAGGCAAGTCACTTCGGGACCTTTCAAAACGTACATGTAAATGTCCAACCTTTCTTGCCCTGAAGTAACGCCTTCCTTTTGATTCTCAGTAACGAGTAACGTACTTGGTTAGTCTATGAGCGTGTATTGAGTAACAGTATTTAGATACTTTTTTTTTTTTTCGGTAACGCGTACATATGTCTACAAAACACCGTATCGTTTTCTACCTTACACCGATGCATAACCCGAAAAACCGTTGCATTTGGAGAAATACTGAAGGTGCACACTCTCCGAGAATATTAAAACTTCTACATGCCCGCAAAAAAAAAAAGAAAAGAGGAAGTGTTTTGAGGGGAAAGTAGACACCTCAGATGCCAGTCACACTCATCGTACATCATGCAAAAGACACTAGGGAGTTTTAGGAAACCGTTATGGCACATCCGATACGGTATACGATGGGCCCTCCGGTAAGAACTGCACATGCGCTACCCCTGAAGACTCGCACATGCGCAGTTCATAGCGGAGCGCCTCTCGTAACCGTATTGGACGTGCAAAAACGGTTCCCTAAAACTCTCTACGGTATTCGCTGCGGACACCATGACAGGATTTTCTGTCGACATGTCTCAAGCTTGTTAGAAGAATGACTGCTTCACGCAGATGTATTCTTCGAAAATGTCTACAGACATTTTTTGTGCCCTATAAGAAAAAGAAATCTGGTCGTAAAATAACTTTAAAGCCGAGGGTCACACTGCTCATGCATCGTACAAAAGACAGTCTGCATACAGATTCGAACGCGAGTCACCGCGAGATCCGTGCTTCGAATGCCGCATGGCAATGAGTTGCAAGGAGAGAACTTGGCACGCGGCATTCGAAGCGGGGATACTGCGGCGACTCGTGTTAGCAGACTGCCTTTTGTACGATGTGTGAGCGGCGTGACCCCCGCCGCTTTAGGATGGGTCACATATTTGTTTTTGACTGCTATCGACTGCCTATAACGTCCGAGTCCAACTAGAGCGACAAACAGAAGCAACCGACACCGACAAGCCGCAAGCACGTGCAGCATGCACACGAAGTTACCTTTGGCAGGCTTGCAGACTCTCTTAGCACGAGTGATTGCAGACCTGGGGGGCTATGTTGCGCTTTTTGGACTCCCAGGAGACTAGGGAGAAGGAAGTGACGTCAACAACGCAGCAAATGCAGATTGGATGTTGATTTTGTTTTCTTCTGTCAACATCCAATCTGCGTTCGCTCTAGTCGTTGACGTCACTTCCTTCTTCCAAGTCTCCTGGGAGTCCAAAAAGCGCAACATAGCACCCCTGCTCAAGATACCTTCGCGTGCATGCTGCAAGTGCTTGCGGCTTGTCGGTGTCGGTTGTTTCTGTTTGTCGCTCTAGTGGCCACTCGGTCATTACCACCACTTGTGACTATCTACAACGAGATTAAAAACGAGATAGCTCCCGGGCGCCGCCTATCGGGTAGTCCAGGAACGCTTGCGATCTGCGTATATCTCTTAATTATTTTTTTACGCTATATTATTTTACTACGTGCTCGAAAAATATTCAGGCAGGTATAAGAAGGGTTATGTGTTTTGGGGGTTAATTTTTCTTCGAATTCGGGGCTCTTTCTTTCGCGATTTATTCTTTTCCACTACATATTCTGTTTTTCGACGTAAACTTTTAAAATCAAACCCCCCCCCCCCCCCCCCAAAAAAAAAAAAAAAAAGATAGTGTTTATGGGAAGTACCTGTTAAAAAAAAGGACACGGGCATGAGATTCCCCAACCTCCAGGGTGATGGCAAACAAATTACAGGACGACGCTTAAGCTTCGCCTTTAAGAGTGCAACACGATAGCTAAATATATAAACCGCCGCTTGTACCCAAGCAGCGCAAGCGTCACCCGCTTCCCTCAAAGCTTTTTTTAGCATTTGGGACGTCAGATAGTCAGGGTATTTGTTTTATTATTTTAGTCCGAGAGGTGCCCTGACGTTATGTGTCATTGTACAACGCCTGGCAATAATAATAAAAAAAAAAAGACTGCGTGGCCTAGTTGGTGACTCGGTAGCGTGTCTGGCTCCCAACCGAAGGGTCGTGGGTTCGAATACAGCCTCCGCCTATAATTCAAGATATGTTTTCTTTAAGGCAAATAAATTAATTTAGGAAGTGGAATTTTTTTTGAGACATGCGGCGACCTTTAATTTGCATTGTATGTCATGTTTTAATCGCATTCATTCAACGCGCAACGCCACGTTTCACGTGCCCGGTGTGGGTTGTTTGAAATTCCCAGCCGAAGCCATTTGGCTGTGACGTCATGACCCTATCGGCCAGTCAGGATTTTGTCGTCCCACCGACGCCGACTTTTCTGCGACACGGCCGGGTTCCTTAAAAACACTTTAAAATTAACGTGCACATGCCGAAATGATTTCGTCGTGGGATTGCCCAACGAAGGGGGATTCCCCGACGGATGGGGATTCCCCATGCTGAAACGTTATGCTCACTGTACCTGAGCACATTGCATTTTTTTTTTTTGATCTAGTCATATTTTCAATTTCGTCAGTCGCTGAGATACTTTTACTGTTCACCAATATTGGCAGCCTCCGTGTCCTGCAGCAAAATGAACTCGCGGACAATAATGTAGAGTACGCCATTAGTTACAATATGATGTCCGCGGCACAGTGCCGCTTTTATAGACCGACACGCGGAGCGACTCTGTTTACCAACAAGCCGGAAGGCCGCGCATGCGCGGTAGCTATGTGGGCAAGAGCAGCCCGGCTCTCCGTGTTTTCGCCATTGCGTTCTATGGCGTGCGCTCGTTGTTGACGTTGTAGGGACGCTTGTATCTTTATTTGTGCGTCGTATTTCCTCACAACGTATGTCGTATGCTATGCCCGACTATTTGAGCTCGCTGCCCGAGCCTGAACGGCAGCGGTATCGAGACAAACTGTGCGTGGACGGCGTTGCCTTCGATGATCCGTACGCCGTAAACAAGGCCTGCTGGACTTCCGACGTAAAGTTGCTGCCACCGAAGTCGACGGCTCATGTCGTCGTTTATTTAGTTTTTTCGCCAAGCCAGTTCACGGCCGACACGGTGGCGTACAAGTCTCTCGAGGCCTACGATTACTTCGAGGCGGTTTCCGCACTGCCGGCGGGATCAGCAGTCTGTGGGTCTGCGGAAGTGTGTGTATTCATTAATTGATTAAATACACACAGCGTCTTCGAGTCAAGGTATGATATTTTTCCTACCCTCATGACCACAAGGCATGACAAGCAGTAACGCTTTGTCCTTTCTGCAGTCTTGGCGGTAACACGTTACAAGTAACGGCGTTGCCGGTAACGCGTTACTTTTTTCAATAACGTAGTAACCTACTCATTACGTTTTCGACACAGTAACGGGTTACGTACTTACGTTACTATTTCAAGTAACGTAGTTACGTTACTCGTTACTACTTCCCAAGTCTTAAAGAAATTACACTTCAATTTTTTCCGTGTTTTAGGCGTCAAGCCATGTTTTTCTTTGCGTTTTTTCCCGTGAGTATTTAGGTGAAATCGTAAAACGAGATAAAGTAATTATGTTCAGTTTCTGCACGAACATAATGTTTCTTGATATATGACCTGTATCGTCAAAACCGTAAAATGTGTTAAATCGTAATTAAAAAAAAAGTAACGCAGAAGTAACGTGCGTTACTTTTTATCGGTAGCGGTAACGGGTTCCTTTTATTTTTAGGCAACGTAGCTCGGTAACGCGTACCTTTTATTTGCAAGTAACGAGTAACGTATTTCGTTACTTTTTTTCAGTAACGCCTACAACACTGCCGTTCTGTCGCCGATCCTCTTGTGCTGGGTAGCACGGGCGTAGCGAGCCTCCGACAAGCGCTTGGCCGATGCTTTGTGCGCGAACACCATGGGAACAAAATCCCGGTGGTCTTGATCAGGCAACGCTTTCCCTGCACATAAGCAAGCCTCGGGACGGAGATTGAAATGGAAGTCGCACTTTCCTTCAAGAAAGTGTTTGCCGCACAAACGGTCGTTCGCGCGAGGCGACGATTCTTTTCGATCCACGAATATTATCCACCTTTTATGCCTTTCAGAGTCTGCCGGGAACTTGTGGACACTCACTCCGCTACTTTTCTTGTACATTTCGGTGCAATTAACGGCAACACAGCTTCGCGGCATGCTGAAATGCTATGACGCCCATGCGAAACGTGCGCGCTTTTGCCCACACCCCCCGGCTCCGGCGCGATCGCAGCGCCGCCGCAGCTCCGTGACGTCAAGCCCGCGTGTCGGTGTATATTCCTTGCTGACACGGGGGGAAACAGAAGGGGAAACGAACCCCCCCGCCCCCCGCCTCCCCCCTGCACCCAAAAGGCAACCTTTTTTTGTGGAAAAAAAAAAAACGACCTACACCAGCCTGTCTATTAGCAGGAAATGTTTAGCTCCTGGTGAAATGACAAATACGAAGTAAACAAAATAGATCGGGTCAACGCTTCGCCCGTGACGTCAAATCTCTCTACAACCCTCCCCCCCCCCCCCCCCTTTCTCCGCCCCCCCCCCCTCTACCCCCGAAACCTGACCAATAATCATGCCCCTGCTTGCGGATGAGAAAGGGAGATTGTTATTATTGAAACTAAGCATGTCTCATCCCTGCTAAGGAAGAATGCATGCCTAAACATAGCGAACTCTGTGAATTTTCACGCTATTTCTTCTTTAATCGGGCGCGTACATATACCGTATAGCCGCAAACGTTTAAATAAAACAATTTAAAAATCTTCAGTTCTTTACGCGCTCCTCTGATTGTAAATAAAAATAAAAGACGTTTACAAATATCTGTAACGCGAAACTGGAGCGCAGCTCTTGAGGAGGATGAGAGGGTACAGAGGGGAGGGTATGCCCCTCCTCCTTTCCTCCTCCTCTCCTGCTCCCGCTAAATTTGTTCATGGGTGACGTGACACGAAGTCATGGGCCGTCATTTTTCTCGCTAAATTTAGATGGGAAAATGAATTGGTGTTGAGGTCACGTGACGTCGATTTCCCCACTAAATTTAGCGGGTTAAGTTTCCCCGCTAATTTTAGCGGGGAAATTGACGTCACGTGACCTCAACACCAATTCAGTGTCCCTACTAAATTTAGCGGGAAAACGACGCCACATGACTTTGTGTCACGCCACCCGTGAACAAATTCAGTTTCTTCGCTAGATTTAGCGGGAAAATTAACGTCACATGACCACAACACCAATTTAATTCCCTTTTAAATTTAGCAGGGCGGTTATTCCGACGCCGACGCCGCGACGCCGACACCGCAAAACGCGAAAAAGCCGGCCGCCTAAAAGCTGCGCTCTCAAAAAAAAAAAAAAAAAAGCCAAATTTTTATTAAAGGACGTCGTGCAGCTTACAAATGACATTACATATATTTTTTGGTCGGATAGAGGGAATACCCAAGGCAGTCGAGTATTTGTCTCTGCAGCGTTCATCGAGCATAAAATATAAAACGACGCGAAACCTGCCCTTGCGCCTATATACTTCATTCGCGAGGAAAGACCCCAGGTATAATTCATGGATCCGGCAGCCGCAACTTAAAAGTCTTATTCCTGAAAAATAAATGAGAGTCCGCCATTCGCTAAAAGCCCGATCGAGACACAGTGCCGATCCCTCGTCCTCCGTCTCCTCAAACTCGGCGGATGCAGGAGCAACCATTCCCCGTTTCACCTCTCCATGGACTGCGGGGAAAGCCACGAATTGTCGCAACCAATCCGCTGCCTTGTGTGCGTCACGTGACCTTGCGCGAAGTTAGGTGATGCGTTGAGACCGCTGGATTGACTGGGATGGCTGGTAGCAGCATCCGCTGTCCATCGTTAGGTGAGACAAAGGGTTATCGTGCCCATCGGTCCCTGCTTCTTAGACACGCGCCAGCTAGACACTTAAAGCTAGACATGTACGTAACGCGTTACTATAGTCGGATGCAACCTAAGAACAATCCTTTAACTCCACCCACAAGCGCATTGCGCCCATCTGAAGTGCCTCCGCCGTCAAGAAAGTAGTTCGCTAGCAACGTTGATTTTTCTTCCTCCAGTAAACGTGTCTTAAACTACTACAATATTTATTTAATTCATTCAGGACGTTTAAATAAGTTAGAATACGTTTTTGTCAACGAAGTAGCTGTTTAGTAAAGAAAGAAAGTCATGTCCAATGTACCGTCTTCCCAATTCATTTTCTGTCCAAGATACTGTCTAACATACCGTCTTCCAGCGCCTTCGATTGAGGGAAAGCGGCGAAAACGAAACCAACCTTTCTCTCGCCAAAATTATAAATTTTGGCGAGAACTTATAGTTCCTGCAAATAATAAATATTTAGTGATTTACTTAGTTTTGTGGGCTTTGCGCACGAAATGTGTGTCTTTATTTTGTTGGATGAATAGAAAACAAGAATAATTATACTTTTCGGGTTTGACAAATCGGCACCCTCCCAAGTCATCGACACCACCACCGCGCCCCGCTCTCTTTGTCTTCCGTCATGGATCCCACTGAGGTGACATCGGAAAGCGATTCCCCTGATTCTTCTTGGACGAAACAGCCTGGTGCAGCCTTACCGGCGACACCAAAGCGGTTCTTCAAGAAGCACAAGCGAGGTCGGGTTTTGAACAGCGGCCAGCGGTGCGTAAAACACGGTGCAAAAAAGCAGAATAATTGTCACGAGAAACTAGCGTCGCGTTGCTAAGGCCAGCAGCCATGTTGAGCTTTTTTTTTTTTTCAAAAGGATCGCGATTGGTCCACGGAATCGTGACGTCATGAAAACGATTGGCTGGCGTTTCTCGGCGTAGGAATACATTTTCCTCTGAGAGGCATTTCCGTTTTTTTCTTAGCTTGCAACCGACTATTAGCGGCGAGAAGTTTTGGTGGCGCCCTCCTGTGGTTCCCCTTTGTGACGTCATTACCTTGCAAACAACAAGTTCGATGGTGTTTGTTATTAGCATGGTGGAAGCTTGAAATCATTGCGCTCTCAAAGGAACACTGCCAACACCGTCAAATTTAAAGTTCTTTCATTCCTCTTATTTTCGTCGATGAAAATCCCCTTTCCGACGTCATAGTCAGCGTTCGGCCAATCGTGGAAGGCCGACCACAGCGACGCTTTCGGTCGCGCACGGGGCTAATAGTAACGAGTTCCTTCTACTTAGTTATTGTTTCTCTAAAGAGTAACCTATTGGTTACTTTTTTTAGAAAAAGAAACGAGTAACGCACATAGTTACTTTTAAGGCCAAATAACGAGTAATGGTATATCGTTACTTTTGAGGAGTAAAGGCCGGTTCCCACATGCAGCGAAGCGCTGATGTAGCGCTCCTCACGTGCTGTCAGATACTTATCGTCTGCCATGAGCAACAGTTTTGACAGTGCGATTCAAAGCTGGTGAACGCCCCCGTCGGCACGCACTTTGCGCGAGGTAAGCGCTATGCCTGTAGCGCTCCGCTGCATGTGTGAACAGGCCTTAACGCGTGCACAACACCGTTTAAAGGGGTCATGAAACGATTTTCCTACTTTTTCCTCCTTAGCTTTAATCCTCAACTCAAATGCGAATTGTGAAATCACGTGGTGGTGACATTCCTTCGGCACCGGTGCGATGACTCCTAGCTTCTACCGTGCTTGTTATGCACACCATAGAACTTGTCATTCCCCAGTGAGAGGGCACTCATTGGCCACGAACGCGAATCCAAATATTCGTCGACGGATTGATTGTTGACGAGCGCATACGTCCGAGTGACGCAGTTCTCGTGTCCAATGCGTGAGCTGGGCTCTGCTGACGTCAGTTTGGCGCCGGTGACGCGCTTTTGGAACCGCGGATGTATCATAGTGAAAAGGCGGAGAGCTTTTGAAGGCAAGAAGGTACAAAATAGTCCGCTATATTTTCAAATGTTCGTACCGAAAAGCTGGCTTTGGACTTTCTAGCCTCTTTCTTTTGGCCAACTAAACGATATGCGATTAGTAAAGTCCCAATTTAAAATCATTCATCCCAACCCAAAATTCGTTTCATGACTCCTTTAAACAGTATCGTTTTATTTACGAGCCTAAGTATGCATCTATTGTGACAAAGGCAGATGGGCAACTCGAAAAACAACTAAACAGTATGACAGTATAGCTGCGTTTATCGCTGACCACGTCAGTCAAACTCTACAGTTGGGAACGTCCTTCACCCAGCGAACACAATAAGGTTCGTTGGTTGAATCTTCTAGAATCGTGTACGGACCGAATGTAAACACGGAGGTCGCCAACGCGGCAAGGTACAGTACCCATTGTCAACTTGGAACTTTAGAGAGCAGAGAGAGAAAAAAGAGAGAGGGGAATGCCAGATTCACCGGCTCTCCCTGAAGCTCTACACTGCCGTTCCTTCGAGCGCGTCGGTAGAACGATTCTTCGGCGTCGCCCGAGACGTGTTCTCAAGGAGACTGAAAAGAAAAACAATAAACCATGAAACAAACGTGTTTAGTTACTTTTTGAGCGAGTAACAGTATCTGGTTACGTTTTAAGGTAATCTGTACATGTCTGCTCAAAGCCACTACAAAGCTACGCTTTGAGTATCGGCACTCCCAATTTTACGATTCTTTAAACAGTGTGAGCCGTAATACAGGGGTCACAAAGAAAGGGACACAACACGAAGTCCTCTGGGTTCCCCCCTCTTTTTGTGACTGTTTTACGGCGCATACTATTCAAAGAGTCAAATATCAGCAACATTCGTTGTCAAAAAAAAAAAAAAAAGAAGAAAAAGAGGGACGTTTTGCGCATTATATATGCGCTGCGGGAAGTAGTTTTTACATGATGTTTTAGGGGGAAATTAGTGACGTTCCGCAAAAAGCCGGACTACTTTTTTTTACTAGGGTTCTTGTGGTGAATACGGGGATAGCCAATCTCTCCTTTTTAATGTATTCCCCAATTATCTTGTAGGCGCCTCCATTTTTCCTGCCTAGTGCAGAGCGAACGCAAATTGGCTATCCTTACGATATGAAAATGAGATTTCCTCAGCCTTATATAGTTGCGGTGTCATGGAAGATCGGGCGATGTCGTTTTTCGCTCTGAAGCGGACTCTTTTTTTTTCTCTCTTACATTCCTAGAGGACCAAAATCCGTTTCAAGAAATTTCAGCTAGAGCTTCAACTAAAAGGCAAATGTGATTTTAAGCACCAACATGACGGCGGTGTCGTTACTTCGTTATTTTGAAGTGTAGCTGACTTATAGTTAGGCCGCGTACTTTCCAGAGTTTATTCATGTCAAAAATCGGCGGATGTTTTTCGGTGTCTATTTATTTCCAAAATACCGGCACATTTCGGTGAATTGTCTCGTGCAGACGCTTTCCGGCGTTTATTTAAATAGAAGCGACAAATTAAGACGAGAAAAGGTTCAACTTTTATTTAAATCTGAATCCTGATACACAATGTTCTTCACGCTTCATTATTGTAATATATAAATGCATACATTCCAAGGCTCGCACCTTTCATTCCCACCCGCTCCTTCCAGTTGACGACACGCAATTTTGAGAACGCGCGCTCTACATTTGCGCAAGACACGGGAAGACCTAAAATGCCCAAAGAGGCTCGGAAGACTAGTGGACATTCTGGTTAATGCAGCTTCCGGACACTGTTCGACCCAAACGCTATGGAAGACACTTCAAACCACCCTACTAGGGTCCACAAAGAAGGAGGGTAACCTTCAATGGGGCAATCTACAAAAGGGCACCGTGAGGAGAAACTTTTGGAAAATAAAAAAAAAAAAAAGGATTACGGCAAAAAAGATTTGGGAACACATTAAAGCGCAGGGAAAAAAGACAGGGTTTCCAACGCATACTGACCACACAGGAAAGTAGAAGATTAGAGGGGGAAGAGGTACGGGAATATATTAGACGGACAATCGAAGAGGCTTTCTTCCAGCTTGGGAAGAGGGGGACAGTGGACAGCACTGACAGCAGCGGTATAGAGGAGGAGCATTATTGTGCAACAATGGAGACGACCACAAAAGAATGAGATAAGGCAGAAAGTACGGTTCCAGCAGACACAGCGAGAGGCCCAGACGACATACCCATGGAACTCATTAAGACGCTAGAAAAAAACAAGCAGGTTGAAGTTGCGGCATGTGATTAATCAAATAATTATGGGAGAGAGGAACCCAATGATTGGAAACTAAATAAAATGAGACATATATAAAGGCAAAGGAAACAAAAACAAACTTAAAGCATATCGCTCAATAACGTTAACTTAGGTTTTATACAGATTAGCTATGCAGATAGTAAAGCGGAGAATGGAGGAATGGGCAGAAGATATGCAAATACTGCTCCAATACGGATTCCGAAGAGATGGAAGATTGGAAGATAACTCACTCGTCGCCACACAACGTATATCAATAGCAATGAAGAACCAAACTCCTTTATGGTTAGCTCATTTGGACATCAGGGGAGCGTACGGTGATGGGGGCGCAGACAAAAAGCCTTTTATAGGCTTTTTGTCTGCGCCCCCAACATGTGTGCGATGTTGAATAAAGATTTAATTGATTGATTGATTGATTGATTGATTGATTGATTGATTGATTGATTGATTGATTGATTGATTGATTGATTTGTGTGCCAGGAAACCCCCCGTGGTCAGCTGAAGGAGTATAACTTAGATGCAAATTTGGTTAGGTTTCTTCAGCAAATGTCCACAGACCATAAGGGAGATATAACGAGGGAAGCAGAAACTATAGAACTAGCAGCAATAAAAAGAGGGCTCAGGCAGGGTTGTCAACTGTCACTTCTGCCCTTTATGATATATCTCGGAGAAATGGAAAAGAAATTAGAGCAGAGCAACTTAGGTTTTGATGTGAGTTATATGGAAGGAGTGAGAAATGTAGTACAGGTAATACCAGGGTTGATGTATGCGGACGACATAGTACTTGCGGCAGATCAACATGATACGTTACAGGAACTAGCTGGAGTATGTGGAGAGGAAGGGGACACATTGGGCATGAGTTTTAGTACTGACAAGCTTGGAGTAAGTGTATTTAATTACGAAAAGAGGGAACCACTGAAGATACACGATATTTTAATAGGCCATATAGGAAAATACAAATATCTGGGAGTCTGGCTCAATGAGGGAAGGAAATATCTAGAGGAACATGAGGAGAATATAATTAGAAAATGGAAAATAAATTCATCTATTGTGTGGCTCAAGGCAATATGGAACTATAATGGATATGAAGTGGTCAGAGGTGCATGGAAAGGAGTGATGGCACCAGGACTGTCTTTTGGCAATGGGGTACTGTGCATAAAATCAGAGGTCAATTAGGATTAGTAATTTGATAAAGGAGCGTAGGAAGATTGGCGCTGGGATCACATCGAAAGACACCAAATGAGGGAGTACAGGGGACATGGGCTGGCCGTCTTTTGAAAGCAGGGTAAGTTCAAATTTTGACAAAAGTTGACCGAAATGGATGATGCGCGGGGGACACAGAAAGTATTGAAGTATTTGTACATTAAACGTTTAACACAAACTTAATAAACCGAACCCGAATAGTTACATTTAAATACTTACACACTAGTGATGGGGCTGAGCGCACTGGAAAAGAAGTGACAGAGACAGAAAGAAAAATGTGGGAGGTAAGAATGCAAGAAAAGTCAGGTCTAACAATGTACAGGACATAAAAACAAAACGTAAGAAGGGAAAGTGTGTTTGACAATTCAATGGGACGTTCTTTACTGTTTGAGGCGAGAACTTGAGTTTTGAGGACGAGGACATAAAGGATTAATGTCCAGAAGACGGGCACATTATGTGCTGCTGCCATAATGAGAGCGAGACACTAGAGCACTCGGTTTTGAAGTGCACGGGGCTTCGCCCTGCCCTCCCTGAAGGGGTAACAGATTTGGCCGGGGCCCTGGGTTTCGCTGGCGACGATGGAAGGACGAAAAAAAAAAGGATCACAGTCACAAAGAGGTGAATAGAAGATTGGTGGAAATTATGTGGGGAACACTGAATGCTGCTCAACTAACT
Organism: Ixodes persulcatus; assembly: GCA_013358835.2. Classification (NCBI taxonomy): domain Eukaryota; kingdom Metazoa; phylum Arthropoda; class Arachnida; order Ixodida; family Ixodidae; genus Ixodes; species Ixodes persulcatus. The sequence continues at coordinate 55,685 of JABSTQ010001958.1, forward strand.
TGCACAACTAGGGACAGGCGGGACAAAGGCAAATTGGGACTCCCTACCACATGGCTGCGGTCCAAAGTCTCAACCCTGTCTCCCAGTGGGTCCGGTGCTGGGGTACCGTTGACAAGGTTTGACCAAAGGAAAATTGGTCGCTCCCTCGCCGGAGGGAAGAGGCAGAGGGGTGATGTTTTTAGTTTTTTTGCCCGATCCCCCGAAGGTCATGCTGGTGATATCCCACACCGCCTGGTAATAGTTAGGGTTAAAAAGTGGCTTAGAAGAGCGGAAGGAATCACATGTTTGTTTTTTTAGACTTAGGCAAGGTGGCGGAAGCTACCGCCCGTTACAAAAGATATAGCCATTAACATCCATCTATCCATCAATCTACATAAACTGAAGGTTAAAGTAATCAGCACTGACGGAACAAATTCACGAGAGACCGTAAAAAACCTGAAATGACAACAGAAAGAGAAACCAAATGTCTGACGAACGTTGTTGGTTAAAACAAAATTGCCGTTTAAACGAGAATATCCACAAACCGGTATTTTTTAGGTTTTAACAGATTTTTTTTATTTTAGACTCCGGCTGATTTTTATCGGTGTTTTTCGGCTAAAAACGGTGGAGTATACGGCCTACTTATAGAGGCTCCATATTCGCTTACAGCTCAAGTGCTGTTTTGTCGAAGCTTGTTTTAGATGCTATGTTTGTTGGGCTTTAGTCAATAAAAGGGACCAGTCCTAGATGCCAAGACGTCCTAGTAATCTCGGAGCAATAGAAATACGCGGGAACGTTTTCGCTTCGTGGTGGGGAGAGAGGTGCGTTTTCGGGTTCCCACCGCCTCCATAGAATTTCACCAATAAAAATAACTACCGTATTTATTCGAAATTAGGTAGGCCTCTTTACGAGCAATGCCTGCGCGTGTATTTCTCTGCGGCGTTTAAATAGAGCCAAGCATTGCGATCTACGGAAGAGGCCCGCCGAATGTCGAGGCACCGATAACGTCGGAACGCAAAAATGAGATATCTGTGAATCGTATTTTTGTATGCCAAACGTTATGTCTGCTTCGCCATTCGCCGGCTTTTTTTTCGTACGTTTTAATGATTGGTCTCCGTGGGTTGTGCGGAAAAGTAGACAAAGAGGTCTGTACATAAAAAGTTGGACCTATTTTTGAGTAAATACAATAATTGCGTGGAGATTGCACGCGTCACATTTAGATTCCTGTTTTTAGCCGCGCTGTGCATTATATTTCGACAAGAGCGTCAAATCTTCGGGTGTAAGAGTTCTATTACAGTAATAAACCCTTTCTGAAATTCAGTGAGGGGATCGGTGGCCGATAAAGAGAAAAAAAAAAAATCGGTGGCCGAGTGGTGTAGCGCACACCAGCTCGGAGCACGTGGAGCGAAAGCTCGCGCTGCAGAACCCAGGGATCCTGGGTTCAATCCCCACCCCTGCCCGTTTCGATCTGGATGAGCATCATACCGGCGTGCGGTCGTGTATCACTACTGCGTGAGGCACGTTAGAGACCTTAGGCTAGCGGTTCTACTGCACTGGCTAAATTGCTCATCTACAGCTGGAAGACTCGTCGCCCGTTGAAGCAGACCAAGTTCTAGGCTGTATAAACATACACACAACTCAATTTTTGTTTCGAAATTCAGTCTGGCCATTTCGATAACTAGAATCATCTAAGTGCATAACATATCATCTGTACATGCTAATAACGGCCTTTTGATGACTGGTGAAGTAAGAATTTGAACACAGGCACCGACGCGTACCCTGAACATTCCAAACGTTAGTTCGTAGTATGTTGTCCGATGTAGCTGTGACGAGACTTATAAGCTTTTATGCGTTACGCATTGGAGGGTGTCATGAAAATCCTCGGAATGCTCAACTCTGGCATGCCTCAGACAGCTCGTGACAATAGGATGTGGTGAATCCTGGTGAATCCTACCTATTAGCGGCGAGAAGTTGTGGTGGCGCCCTCTTATGGTTCCCCCTTGTTACGTCATTACCTTGCAAACAACAAGTTCGATGGTGTTTGTAAATAGCATGGTGGAAGCTTGAAATCATTGCGCTCTTAAAGGAACACTGCCAACACCGTCAAAATTAAAGTTCTTTCATTCCTCTTATTTCCGTCGATGATAATCCCCTTTCTTACGTCATAGTCAGCGTTCGGCCAATCGTGGAAGGCCGACCACAGCGACGCTTGTGTTCGCTCTCGGGGCTAATTAGCGGCGAGATGTTTTGGTGGCGCCCTCCCATGGCTCCTTCTCGTGACGTTATTACCTTGCGAACAACAAGTTTGATGGTGTTTGCAATTGGCATGGTGGAAGCTTCAAATCATTACCCTTTCAAAGCGACACGGCCAACACCGTCAAAATTCAAGCTCTCACATTCCTCTTACTTTCGTCAATGAGAAATCCTTTCCTGATAGTCAGCGTTCGGCCAATCATGACCGGCCGACCACAGCGACGCTTTCGATTGTGCACGTCGCCAATAGTTATACTACAGTGTACTAGAATACTTGGGAAGTGTTGGGACCGGAGCGGCTCGGCAATGGGAGCTCGTGAGCGCGCGTGTATTGACAGTTCGTGGCGGCGCTGTAGTCGAGTTATCCGGAAAAAATCGCGCAGCCCGCTTTTTTTGTCTTTTTACTTCAAGCGGCGCACGTGTCGGTACCACGATTTTATACACTCCGTTTCACCTTATGTTGTACCGGAGCGAAGGCTAGAAGCGCGAGCTCATAGCGTTGGCAGCTGCCCTTGGTGCACGAGAGCTCGTGCCGCCGAGATGTTCCCGAGAGCAAGGAGCTCGCGCTTGTAGCTTTCCCTGCGGTACGACACAAGGTGAAACCATGTGTTTTTCACTTCGAGCGGTGCGCGTGTCGGGACCACGATTTCATAGTTCCGTGTGTTCTATCGTAATATGCTTTGAATCTTGTGTTCTGATTTTGCGGATGGTGAACGCGTAAGGGTAGTGCCGAAATGCCGTCGGCGAAACAGCGACAAAACTCTTGCTCTGCACCTGGTTGCAAAACGGGCCTCATCCGACTGAAAGGAGTGAAAACGGCGTCCCTTTTCGGCGTTCCAAAAGACAGAGCCAAAAGAGATCTTTGGGAGAAGAATCTGCAGCGATCGGACAAGCGTCTTTAAGAAACAAGCGCTGTCTGCGAGCTTTTAAGTTGGTTGTTTTAAAACTCGCAGAGTTTTAAAACAACCAACTTAAAAGCTTCTTACTCCCATAATCAAAAAGAAGAAATGGCTACGTCCCAGGCATGTCCAATGTTGTGAGTTCATGCTTATGCAGGATATTTTTTTATTCATAACAGAACTTTACAGAATTAATTAAAAGGAGGTAGTATATAGATACGTGTATGTCGTCTGCACTGTACATCCGTAGATCTCGGCGGACCCTACATGGGTGAATAACCGTTGCAATATTTTGATTACTTAGCCGAATATGGTAATTAACTTTTTAATGAACGGTTTAATGGGCCATGTAGCAATTGCAGCTTTAAAGGGAGCCATTATTAAAGGCCTACCCAATTTAGAAAGTTCGCGAACAAACAACGAGCTATGAGATATTCATCGCTAAAAGTTTGCCTTTCTTCGCTTAATTAAAAAACCGCGCGCTGAAAGCGAGAATGAGGTTGTGCTGATATTGATGCGTAGAAACATGACACAGTAGTTTCTGTCCCCTCGTCACTAACTCGACAGCGTGTCTTCAGTGGACTCGCCGGTGCCACACATCAAGACGACTAAGTCACTATTCTACCTATTATTTTCATAACGCGGTTTCTGAATCAAGCGAAGAAAGGAAAACTTCTACGATAAATTTCGCCAACCTCGTTGCCTTTTCGCGAATTGTCGAAATTCTGTTTGCCCTTAACAATGACTCCCTTTAAAACTGCAATTGCCCCATGGCCAATTAAGCCGTAAATAAACAAGTTAACTAACAGATTTTGGTTAATTGTTAAACATTGCAACGGTTATTCACCCATTTATTGTCCACCGAGCCCTACAGATATAACGAAACACGGCATCCACATATCTGCCCCATCCTTTTTTTGTAAAATATGTAAAGTTCTGTAAAGAATAAAACAAAAATACCCTGTATGTCTGCGTGAACCAGATATGCCCCCTGTGGAACCATGGGTCTTTCCCTTCGAATACCCAGCTCAGGCGAGACTTACCTGGTTGTCAGAAAGCAGCTGTCGGTTAAATGTATTGTTATGAGCGTGTGGGTTTCAGATGGTTTACCCTCAAGAGGATAATGCGCTGCATATTGTAACCAGGTATGCGCTGCACATTGCAACCATTATTTCAATGCCGTGCTGTAAACTATTACAACTTTTTCCTTGCCTGATCTACAAATGCTCATGTTTTCTGCTCAAAATGATGTGAAATAGTTGCTTGTTTTCTTTGAATGTTATAAAGCATTATTTGTTCAGCCCACGTTGTCTCAGTTTTTGGACTTAAGTTCCATGTTAAAACGCGTGATAAAAATTGTCACGGCTTATAAGCCATTTCTTACAAGTTAACGTCGGGTCGTCCTCGGATGGACGTGGCAGTCATGAAGAAATAAAAGATTTTCACCCCTTTGCGACCGTCGCTTGGGTGGTTGGTCGCATAAATGAACACAAGAATGAGTGACAAGTGAAGCGAGCTGATTAAGGTCAAGAAAAAGAAGACGGGCAGTAAAGAAGACGGAGAGGTTAACCTGGGGTATTAAAACCCTAAAACAACCTCGGATTTTAGTATGTGCCGTTTCGTTCCATTATAAAATAAGATCAAAAAAGAAAAAAAAAAACTGCTTCCGAGTTTTAGATATTCCTTTCAAATATTTAATGTTCGGCCTTTGCGACCAAGGAAATGGGCATTTTATTTAAAATGCTCACCATCCGACAAACCGAAAGTCGCAGCTAATTCTACGCTGAAACAACTTGCAACCCGCTTCTTTAAAGTCGCAATTGTTTTTATGTAAAGGAAGGGTAATGTAGCTTGTACCGTCCAATACATTGAAGCATCATGTTGCTAACGATCGTGCCGCAGCGTAATTGATGCCGCGGTACGACCGCTGGCAGGTCGTAGCTGTATCAGAAATCCTATGTGCACTCCACCAAAGCGGCACCAAAGATTCATATTTTCGCGCGTGCAGCCGCGCATGCGCACACCTTCCGGATAATGCGCCGGTGTCGACACCTGTCGCGATCAATACCACGCGCTTCAGGCGAGCCCCTCCGGTCCCAATACTACCCAAGTATTCTAGTACACTGTAGCACTGAGCTAGATTTCAGGCGCCGTGTTCTTCCTAGAAGTGGCGCGCGGCACGTGTCTCGAGCATTTCCACAACAATGAGTTTGATATGTAGAACAACCATTATCATCATCATCATTTACCGCCCGATAGCTAAGACCTCCCCGACAATAGATGGCTCTCACCAAGCCCAGAAATCCTGACTGCGCCGAGGCTATTGTATTGAGAGGGGTGGAATGTATCCCCCTAGTAAAGTATTTGATGAAACACTTAACCACCGCTATCCTAGTAATGATGATGATTCCAGAACCTCCGATCGCTTCTACGTTTTTTTCTCCCCTCTCTTTTATCACGCGCAAAGAACGTGGCTCTGCAAAGAATGGAAGACGAGGTTGAGGAACCTCGACACGTGGCGAGACGCCGCTGCCCCTGGGCATGCGCGTGGGTTGGCAGGTTGTTTCATCTCGGCAGCCTACACAGCCTGTGACGCGTGTCACAACTACGGCGATCTCCAAATCGCCGGTCTGAAGATCTTGGCTGTGCAGTAAAGTGGTCCTTGTGTCGTGGACAAATTGAAACATATTTCGTTCGTTTGTTTTTTGTTACGTTGTGCTTGATACAATGACTCGAAATCCACGGCTTCCAATGCACGTCAGCAGACTTCGACATCGACCTCAAAATTTACGCGTTCCTCCTTCTTTGGACATTGTCTAACCGGCGCCTCAGGTAACCTTCGATTATCATTACTTTTAGCTGGTCCAGGTTTCTAAACAGTGTACACAACGTATTCAGAATCGGATCTGAGCGACAGTCGGTTTATCGCTCTGATATTGTTGGTCCGAGGCACATTATTTATTACAGGATATAGTAAGAGACTTTTGTGTTTCACTCATCGCACGGCACATCTGTGATGAACATGAATTAACGCTGCGGGCCTTGGCTGCCCTCATTGCAGCTAAATTGCTCTCTCCTCCGCGCCTATTTATATCTCTTGCACAGGACGCGATGGCTGCATTTTTGATTACTTACTGCTTGTCTGTATCTATCGTATCAAAACATTATTGGCCTTAGATAATTAGGATATTCTGTGGCGGTAGCAGAATCAGGATGGAACCGTTCCAGAACCTAATAGGTCGTTGCTACATAGCGTAAACTGATCACTCTAAAGGTACCGCTCGTGACAAGAAAGCCACCCGTCATAGTCAGAAGCCATTTGTTGCTTTGGCACGAGAAGCGCCGACATTTTCTTTTAATGTCAAAAGGGCTGCTTAGCTTGGGGACATTTAGGTCGACCCAAAAAGGTGCAAATGGCGTTGTATAAGTTGTATAATTTATTCGTTGATGTATTAGAAATCTTGGGTCATATACCTCTCAGTATATGTCGTATGTTTAGCTGTGTACGGGTCTTTCAGTGAACAATGTATGTTCAAGAGTGGTTATTTTAATATTTTCCTATAAGCTTTGAAAAAAGCATACTTCAGTTATCACCGAGCTTTCCTTCCAAGAAAGCGTCCGGACTCCTCAAGTCCTCAAACATAAGAAGCGTCTTATCTGTCTTTCTTACGTGAAGGATTCATTGTCTGGTCGAGAGTGTCTAGACAAACAAACTGTCCCGTGCTTATCAACTGGAGACGCGATGTCTGCTACCCCGGAGTACTGCATCTTAGCACCCATAAATGAGTTAAATGGCAAGACGCTTGTTTTGAGTAGGCTTCCAATTCTGTGTGCCGTCTTCTAGCCTTCCAATTTGACCACAGAACGCGCAGACACAAAACACATTTACACTCTTAGGTGTGCGAATCAGCTTGTCTTAAGGCTAACATTTCAAGGGTGTTACAACAACACTCTAAGGGGACTGGAGAATACCTTATTAATGATAGGGTTCTGGCGATCTAGACAGCATCCTAGAGATGTATTTTACGAACAACAATTTTCTAACCAGCAGGCAAATCATACAGCAACACATGCGCAGAAACCATAAGTGCATACTCAATGGAGTACGCACGAGACCGGAATCGGGTGACCCTGTTGACTATTTCCAAACCTTATATGTATACTCGACAATTCCGAAGGTTACAAATACGTTGCTTTGTTCTCGTCACTATTTCACATAAAGCGCCAAGGAAGTATCTCCATGTGGAAGGCATAATTATAGGCAATAATTAATCGCTGTATGTCACACCCTTTTCCGCAGCAGCACCGTTTTTCACATCCGTTTTACACCCTTCAAATATGAAGGGTGTTCCACGAAGAGCACCCTATTCTGTCATCATAATGGGCATGTAACTCTAAATAAAGATTCTGGAAGGGCATGGCCATGGCTTATCGAACACCCTTTTTTCCCCTCTAACGGTGTAAAAAAAATTACACCATCTTCCCGAGGGGAACCATGGGGTGATGCGGAGCATCGCGGATGGTTATTAACGGTGTTATTAACGGTGTTAGTAACGTTGTTAGTAACGTTGTTAACTTGCGTGTTATTACGTTGTTAACTTGCGTTGGTTACCACACATCGCGTGAACGTTGTTGGAAACTCCGCGATGCTCCGCATCACCCGCTCAGCGTCTCGTGCCCTTCGCTGCGCAGCTTTGTCTTCAGTGGACGTAGCGTTGCTGTTAGTTTGTGGGGTGGTGCTGACGCTTGCTTGCGCCAACCCACTAACTGTCGGGACTGTTGCTTCCATCACACTTCATCGGAAGAACGAAGTGAAGTGGAGTCAACAGCGCTGAACTGAACGCGCGCAGATGATGATGACAACCCAACCGAAGTTGGGTTGAGTGCTTTATTTTTTTTCCAGAAAACGGTCTGTTTTTGTTGGCAGGATGCCAGCATGTCACAGCCGTCGAACGCGCGCAGCGCGCTACCGCTGCTATATTCACACTTGAAGGAGAGGAGACTAGAGGAGGAGAGTTGCGCATGCGCGCGCGGTGTGAGTAGAAGCGAACGCACGCGAAGTGCACGCAGCTGGTAGAGAGAGAGAGCGGAGAGAGTAACGCGCAGCTGTTGGAGAGAGGGAAGAAGGAGAGTTGCGCATGCGTAGTGTGAGTGCGGACTACGACGCCGACGCCGCGGGACATAGACCCGAGCAAGAGATGCTCCGCATCTAAAATTTCAGCCTTTCCACTCTGGTGAAGAAGGAAGAGCAGCGGAGCTGTAGCTCCTGTTCTCGGCGGTGGCTTTCCAGGCGAGCGATCTGCTCTTCTTTCGCAAGGGAATCTGAAGTGCTCGACGCAGTGGAACTTTAGGCGATAGCAGCCTCGCGGCGGTTGCGGAACCATTCGCGCTGCGCACATCGCCGCTCGTTCCGTTCCCGCTCTTCTTCCTGGATGGATGGATGGATGAATCCGGCTGAGCCCTTTGGATCGGGCGGTAGCTTACGCCACCTAGCCATTTAGTCTTACCATTTAAGCTTAGAATATTTAAATGTGAAAACTATATTCACTCCGCACTGAAACGAAAGTGAGGCTATAAAACCCCCTTGCCATCAGTTAATAAGACAACACCTAGTTTTCTCTCGCTTTCTGCCACCATTCACTTAATCTTTGCTTGGTAATCTCTACTGTCTTGAAATCCACTTTTCCTTCGCTGTCTCTAAAACCCATTGACTTTATTAAATCTATGTTGTCTTCGGTATGCATAGGGTGAAGCCCTTTACAGTAGAGTATCAAGTGCTCAGCCGTCTCGTCCTCCTCTCCACAAGCAGCGCACATTGTATCCATTTCCTGGTACTTCGCTCTGTATGTACATTCCTCCGAGGAAATGTTGCCGCCATCTATGAGCGACGGCAGCAACCAGAGTGTTGTGTCGACCACGGGTGTCGACATTCGTTTGGTACCAGACACGATCCTGGGGAAACTAGCCATTAACAGCTCCGCTGTAAACATTTAAGCTGCAGTGTACCAGCGGTACACGTCCTTGTCTGTCTGTCGGCTCTCGGAAGAATGAACATCTGATTATTCAGTTTTGACACAGCAGCCGCGTTGTTGTGACATCCTCTAAACGCGAAGCTCTACCAAAACGATTTCTTGTAGAGGAGAGACATGCCAGACTTCTGCTCGCCCGCCGCATGCGGTTCGTCGCATGTCAAGACGCGTACTCTCGCATTCTTGGAACTCTCGGAGACAATAGGCCCCTTTCAATATAGAGCGCGCCATCTACTTGCTGTTGTGGCAATTAGCCGAGTCCGCCATTGTTCGGGCACGTACTCTGAAGGTTGCGTCAACGTTCGGCGTGTACTCGGCTCTGCTCGTACCGAAAACGAATGCTGCGTCGGCGTTCGGAGAAGATTCGGATCGTCCTAGATTCGTACGCTTCGCGCCCAACAAATGGCGACCGCCAATGTTGCTCAATGGACTTCTGAAAACGTTCCGTTGTTATGGTAACATGCGGGTGTCTCGTGAGCTTCGAGCGTGCACGCGTAACCAAAGCACGACGGAAGGAAGCGAGCTTGTGCTATAGAAGCGATCGGCATCCGAAAGAGGCGCCCTGCGCCGCTAAGTACGTTTTGGTGACGTTTTTCTCTCTCCCCCCCCCCCCCCCCCTTCCCAGATCATTGCTCGCCCTCTCGCGGCGGAAACGGGAAGCACTCTAGTGAGGCCGCCCGCCTCAGCAGCCTTGGAGGAACAGTTTGTGATCATTGTTCGCGAACAGCCATCTGTGAATGTAAATAGCATTATTTGGTGTCCCAATGCATGCAGTGCGTAAGACGATAGGCGGTTGTTTCACCGGTATGCAACTTTATCAATACGTGTCGCGGTGAACAGCTGTGTAGAGTGGCTACGCGTCCCTTCTAATTACGAATGCTATGACTGACGGAGCAGCGGTTTGTATGATATGTCAGTAAAACATATTTTGGGCAATTGCCTCGGTACAAGAACAATGCAAATCGCATTTTCTTTTTGTTCTTACTCGTTTTGTTCTGGAGGATAGTTGCTCGGAAGAAGCAAATGCCGCAAGAACCCAATTACTCAAGAACCAAATACTTAAAGAAAAGTCACTTTCGTGCCAAGCTGCTTAATATTGATGGAGTTCTGTCGCATACGACGAACGCTCGCGTGATTTCTCGGGCGACCGTTGCTTGCACGAGAGCTCGCGTAGTCATAAAGAAGCTCCTCCGGTCATCGTCTCAGACAGCAACAAAGAAACTCGGACTGCAAGAAAGTGATGAAGCTTTTATCCAGGGCGCCTTCCGCAGTACCTTATCCGCCGTCCGATTGCTAAGAAAGTCGTTGTAAGTTGTAACGCTTTATTACACATTTGACTTGGGATCTCGGCGTCATTTGGTCGTAATTTATTTTTATTATCACAGAATTTCTTCATAAAGCGGCATTGGTCGTCTTGTTTCAGACAAACTTTAAGCGAAGTTTTCAGGGCGCAATGATCGTCGAAACACATTGGCTGACGAAACATTACGAGACCTGTCTTGAGGAAGTAGAAAGTTCGACGAGGATGCACCCCGACGCATGTGCTCATTCAATGGAGGTAGCTCTATAATGATGCTCGGGAGGAGAGGAAGCTGTAGACTGAGAAAACAGTATAGTGATTTTCCTCGAGGTCAGAAAGGAGATGAGTCCGTCCTACCGATGACGCATCCGAATGTCTTTTTCTTTCTTTCCCGGTTTGTTTATGGTTCACAATTACTAAGCGTATGAAGTCGTCTGTCTCCAGCTCGCAACAAAATAGCGATTCGCGAGTATATCAGATTGTTCGCGTCCTTGCGTGAAGTACCCTCTGTAGTTTCTCATTTGTGGGTTGCAATTTCTTTTCTTTGTATTGTTCCCCAATGGATTCGTTGTTCCAGATGAACGCATGGCCTGTAGGACGGAAAAAAAAGTGTCATTACGGTATGGAACTGTGGTCAGTGACTGATAATGCACACGTGGCGCATTGATGTGTGCCTGCGAGTCCGAGGTCATCAGAGCCCGACAGGGTACCCCCTCATGAGCTTTGAACAAAACATTACCCGCATGATTGGTTGAGTACCCTTGTTCCAACTATTCGGCTTTCGGATCAGGGAGAACTGAATCAAATAGTTCGGAGATTCGAGAACCTTCAAGAGTTGTAGGTCAAGAGCAAGTCAAGGGCGCACTATAAACACGCGTTGCACGGATTCGCCGCACTATATCACGCTTTTGCACGGCATGCTGTGATGTATCAAACCACGACTCTGAAACCGATCAGCATAGCGATGCTTAATTTTTAATGAGCTTTCTTGATTCCTTGTCAGTATCACACCGGGGACTATAACTCCGTTTTGTTTTGTTTTTGGTGGAAATCACAGCAACCTACTCTGGACTTTGGCCGGCACTGAAGCTAACAAATTCTTTGCTAGCTTGCGGGAAAACTCCAAGCAATTCTCACTGTGCTTGGCAAAGGGTTAAACGAATAAAAATTACTACACTTTGACTTAATCAAATACTCGTACTTGCGCGATGCCCTCGAAAACTTATCTCCTCTTTCATGCGTAGAGTTGTCCTCTTCGTCGAGAAATCAGACAATTTTGTAAAAGAGTGAGCACTATTTGGGCACAAACGCTCTGTCAGTCTTAACTATAGGTAGGGTTATGTGTCTTCGGATAAATCCGTAAAAATTCGAAAGACACTCGCCGTTAAGTTTTCGGTCAATTCGAAGTTATCCGAAAAACTCAAAATTCCAAGGTCACAACGAAAAAATAAAAAGCAAAAGAGGCGGTGGTTTACAAATAAAATTTATAAGAGCACAAGGTCAGTGGTCCTGAGGAGATGCAACTTCAGTTTCCTTTGAGATCTTTAACTACTGACAAAGGGGTTTGCATTTTGGCTCTTCAAGGATCCTTCAAAACAACGGGTCATGGTAGCAAAACATTATTTATTTTGTTCCTGAATTTTTTACAAATTGGGAAAACAGTATAATAAACTCCGAATTTCAGAGAATTGGGAATCTAACAAAAATAAACTCCGATAAACCCTGAATTATCAGCGAAAAATAAACTCCAAAACGCACCCTCCGAATTTCACGAGGAATAAACTCCGAAATATACGACACTATTGTCCAAACAATTATGCGAGCGACGAGGAGAAGAGAACATGCCTCGCAATATATGATACGTGTGGACACGTGAAACGCTCTATTCTCCGTACACCAGCGCAGACCGTGCTTATCGGTAAGCACATAAAAATGACCTGCCTCAGCTACTCTTCCGGACCGTTGTGTGAATATGCATTAACCCGTTATGTAGGGACGATAGCGACTGCAAAAAAGCCCTCCTTCCCCCCCCCCCCCCGCCCCCCCTCCCCCCCCCAAAAAAAAAAAAATCGCAGTGGCTTAGCTTGGCTATGCCAGGATATACGTAGCGTGAGCTTAGGTTCAGCTGATTATTCTTAGCTTTCCTGGTTGTCTAGGGTTAGCTTGATTATCATGCTTACTGCTGCTTCAATGACACACACACGGTATACGCATTATGTGACTACTTCGGGATCCGATGAGTTAAGCTTCTCCGCTCTTCTGCGCCGCTGAGCAGCAATTTCGCTCTCCTTCTCCATGGCATGTACTGGCAAACGCCCCGCTATAGGCCTCCTGCGCTGAAGCTTCGAACAAACTGTAGCGCCCTCCTTTTGGGTAGTACAAGCTCAACTGATTTAGCCTCGCACTACTTATGGCACGTTGGTTGAGCTTTTTTTAATTTTGTCTTGTGCTGAAGAATGAAAAACACCTTTGGACGCAAGAAATCGGCCAGACTCAACGCCGCAAGACAATCAAAAGTGCCAAATTCATGACACCACCGCTAGGGTACGTGTCTCTTATCTCTGGATGGTGACGTCAAAACACCTGTGAAGCGACGCTTTAATTTTTCTTTTTCTTTGTCATGTCTACTTTGGAACGCGCGGAACGGCTGTTCTTGGCTCAGGCGCTTAGCGTCTTAGCTTTGACGGCGTTCGAATTTTTGTTGTTTCTTTGTATTTTCATCGTGATCTCGCGCTCGGCACCAGAGCCGGCACGCTTCTGCATGCGTGGCAGTTTGAGACGCTAAAGTCTGTACTACCCAAAACAAGGCCTTTTCGCAGCACCCCCTGGGCAACGCAGGAGGCCCATAGACCTTTTCCGCTTACTCTCGCCCCCGACCGCCAAGTAGGCATATCCGGTATGGACAACGAAAAAATATTAAAACGTTTCAGCCTGCAAATAGTAAAAAAATAGAGGGGAGACAAAACGAGAATGGGTGACTGTTACGCTTATCTCCTAAACGCATCCTATTGGCGTGGCAACGGCAAAACAATGTTTTCGCCCATACTCGAAGTGACGATATTTCAAGATGACGGCGCCCTTGTAAAAAAGGTATATAGACCTTTTCTGCGTACTCTCGTCCCCAGCCACCTAATAAGCATATCCGGTATGGGCGACGAAAAATACTAAAAGGTGTCAACCTGTAACTAGTAAACAAATAAGTGGGAGGCAAAACGATAATGTGTGACGGTTGCGCTTATATCCTAAGTGTCTTCTACTGGCGTGGCGACGGCAAAACAATGTTTTCGCCCATACTGGAAGTGGCGACAATTCAAGATGACGGCGCCCTTGAAGAAAGGGTCTATACCCCACTGATACCTCTGCGCATGCGCACAAAATGAGAGGCGCTATCAAGCTGCTCCGGTGCAGCGTCAGACTTGGCTACTGCGCAACGGAGGCGCACAGCTGGGTATGCGGCGGCGCCAGTCCGTCAGCCGCGGCTATGACGTCACTCCTCTAGAATGCGCAGACCGCCGAGGCGCGCGCAGACCACCGAGGCGCGCGGGGCGGCGGCGGAGCGCGTGGCGGCGGCGGCTCCGGCGCGCCAGCTGTGCAGCCGCCTCGGTGGCTCCGAGGCGAGTGCACTGGCCTACGGATCCCCATGTGGCGGGTTCGAATCCCGGCCGAGGTGCCCGCAATCTGACGGAGGCCTATTGCGGAGGAGGCGTTGTGTAACCGAGCTTTCGGTTGCACGTCAGAAGATCCCCAGGTAGTCCAAATTAATCCTCAGTCCTCCGCTGGGGCGTGCCAGATGCCCGTCGTTGGTTTGGCACGTAAAACCCCAAATTTGACTTTTTTGCGCCAGCTGTGCGCCGTGTGACGTCACTGCTTCTCGCGCATGCGCAGCACGGCTCTCCAGGGGCCTGCGAAACTTCTCAACCTCGGCCAGTGTAGCTCACGCTACAAAAACAACATTACTTTACTTGACGCTGAATTGTGACGGAGCCTTGTTTATGTGAGTGACGACTTCGGACTACAGTCTCACTGATGCAGAAGTACCCCTCTTCGCGTGACCTCCACAACTGCAGCTGGTCTAGTAACGCATGGCCGTGCATTTATAGCTTGCAGGTGACGTCATTGCACCTTGCTGGTAGCCATTTTGGGCCATTTATACTTGTTCTTGCCGAGAAATGAAATTCGGCGGTGCGCAATGCACGTTTCAGAAGCTGGAGCGTGCAAGGTTCCAGTATAGGGAGTATTCACTGGACGCCATATTTGTGGGTGCTGTTTAGAGCGCATGCTCCTAACGAGCTCACATTAATGGGCTGCTAAGACCGGCACTCTTGATGGTGCGGAATGCACGTTGCAAAAGAACTGTGGAAGCTCGCCATCAGCACGCGCTCATCATTCGCGCACACAGCTATGGCCGCTGGCTCCCGCAGCGCTTTGGTGGCGCGTGCCGGCGCGTTCACAATTACGTTAGCAAGGGCAGAAAGCTCGCGCTGAAGGCGGAGCTTATAGTCTCAGCTTAAGGGTGAACGGAGTATTAGCCCCGTGCGCGACCGAAAGCGTCGCTGTGGTCGGCCTTCCACGATTGGCCGAACGCTGACTATGACGTCGAAAAGGGGATTTATCATCGACGGAAATAAGAGGAATGAAAGAACTTTAATTTTGACGGTGTTGGCAGTGTTTCTTTGAGAGCGCAATGATTTCAAGCTTCCAACATGCTAATAACAAACACCATCGAACTTGTTGTTTGCAAGGTAATGACGTCACAAGGGGGAACCACAGGAGGGCGCCACCAAAACATCTCGCCGCTAATAGCAAGGTTAACACAATGGCCGCTGATGCGACGTCAGTGCGAGCCACGTATAGATTTTAACCGGGTTGAGGAATGTGACGCGAGCGCGCGCTTGATTCAACAACTCGAAAAAGAGGAAAGAGAAGATCGCTCTCCGACTGCTTCTTTTCGGACTTCCCGACGGACGCATGGGACTGAAAGGGGTCTGCGAGACTCGTGCACTTGCAGGCGTGTCCTGCTGACGTCACTGAAAATGCCCCTTTGCGCAGTGTCGGTAGCGGCAGCAGACTCAGAGCCGGGAGGGGGGAGGAACCGTGCTATTTCCGACCGTCAGAGGGCGGCGAGCAAAAAACAAAAGTATTGCGAAGAAAACTGGCACACGGCGCCGTCTTGGCTCGCAGGAGGAAGCCGTGCGTCCTTCTGGCAGCAGCAGTCAGCGGGGAGCTTCCCGCTGGCTCGGCTGCTGCAGTCGGTTCTTGTCCTCGCAAACGTCCGATGCGCGATTGAATACGCCGTTACCGCATCGTAGGACACGTGGTAGGCCGGCCTGGTCTGTTGGCTGTACCGCCCGTTCTGGAGTGCGAAGATGGTACCCCGCAGAGGTACGTGCGCACGTCCGTTCAACTGCAGGGGCGGGGGTTGTAGGACGCAGCGAGAGCTACACAAGTCAAAGCTCCGAGCTTTTAGGGATGATTCTGTCACAGTAACGGTTCCGCGGGGTGAGGCACGGTGTTGTTCAAAGTGAATGAGGTACGCGATCTTCGCTTTCGTTTCGTTGTATAGTTGACGACACAATTAATAATTGGGTTGTGTGGATATTTAGACAGCGTGTGTTGGTCAGCCTTTTCAAAGTAGCGACGAGTCACCCGCTGTAGATGAGCAATTTAGCCAGTGCAGTACAACCGCTAAGCCTAGGGTTCTTTAACATGCACCACGCAGTAGTGATACACCGACCGCACGCCGGTACGATGCTCATCCAGATCGAAACGGGCAGGAGCGGGATTCAACTCAGGATCCCTCGGTTTTGACGACACTGTGGGAAGCCAGGTGTGATGTTGTCCATAGGAGCAAATACTTGTGCAGTGAAGCTGCAGGGGGCAAGAAAATAATGGAATAGGAGAAATACTAACGCGTAATAAGGACATCATAATATAAAGGTTAACATCAGTGATCGCCCTTTGTCTTTTGCCGCCGATTAAAAATTAAATCGAATAACAAAAGGCGAGTATGAGGACACCTGCGGGTGCTTTATGTCACAAGATTTCGAAAGATGCCGGACGATGAAATTATACATTTCCCTCACTTTTGTTAGACGGGAGAATAAAACATCCGTTATATGAAAAAAACAAAGTACGCGTACATACGTGTAAAGTGGGTTTTTGGAAATAATACGTTTTCGTTTTATTCAACAAACACCGTAAGGACAATTATCAATGATAGTCTGCCATAAATATGTCTTATGAAGGCGGATGCTCGCCGAACGGTTATGAAACGCCAATACGCCGTGCAAGACATGACAAAATACTAATGCACAAACCAGTTAGAGAAATCATCTGTACGGTAAGAGTAGTTCACTGGAGATAGCTAACTGAGTACAGAATTTGACCACTTTAACAGACAGCACTCTTACGAAGTCGGAAGAGATGGTGTACCTCCGTTTGACGAAATATTATGGCAACGTCGTCGTCAGTTTTTTCTTTGTCTCTTGG
>JABSTQ010001959.1:0-69836 GCA_013358835.2 Ixodes persulcatus
GAAGATTCTAGTGCCGCCGAATGTTTGGAAATTATCTAATTCCGGTTCTTCTAAGCTTTTAGGGTGGCCATGTATCGGCCACCGAATGCGAGTTCGAACATATGTATGGACTTCATAGCTTTCTCTCTGTGGGCATCTAAACACTTTTCGAACATTATTTTAGGCGGGATTTAACCTACCAAACATCAATTGGAAAACTAGTGCTCAACATCCGACGTTTGTCATTCCGAGCACTCCTTGACACATAGTTTGCTTACAATTTCACACAAATAGTACACGGACCCATCAGGGTGACCAAAAGAAGTCAGTTCGATTCTTGATCTAAATTTTTGTATCCCAGAAAATAACTGTGTCTGGAAATCTTTGCGAGATTGTACCGAGAATAATCGTAATCGTAATCGTAATCTTTATTGGCTCAGGAGAGCCGTGGCACCGCGAACGGCGACAGCCCGTACCATGAGGCCCGCGGTTGCCACGTCTAGTGATAATGATTATGAGATGATAAATACAAAGGGTGGACGACGCGGTCTTCTCAACATCGCAAGCCCCGTTGCTTGAAAGTTCGGGGTTCGCCAAGACATTTCTATAGCTGTGAGAAGTGTCTTGGAAAGGGTGTTGTGCGGAGGCTTCACCGTGCGTTTCGGCTGGGATATCAGACCATCATATGATTTGGCTAAAGTGTTCCTCCATTCCGCGCCCAAACGTACATCCGTCTGTTAGAGAGTTTAGATATTTTAGCAGGTCGCAGTACGTGGACATTTTGGACTTACTAGACGAATCTTACGATGACTTTGTTAACATGAGTAACGAAAGTGATGTTAACGTAAACGACGATTTTTTTAAACAATAAGCACTTACCTGCATCAACACATTTGTGCCTCTCCGCAAACGTACAATGCGCAGGGAGAGTCCGAGGATAAGTAGAGAAATACTGCAGTTAAAACGTCGAGGTAAGCATATGTGTAAAAAAACAAGTGCAAAAGTGCCGATTTTGTTGTTTAGAAGGCAGCTGCGGTCGATGATAAAAAAGGCCAGATATTGTTTTTTCAATCTGACGATGGACAGCTTTCTACAAAGCGACACTCAGAAATTTTGGCGCTATCTGTCTCGTGGAAAACGTATCGTAAAAAATATAAAGATAAACGACAGTAAAATATCTGATAATTACTCCATCTGAAGGCATTCAATGATTATTGAGTTCGGTATTTACGAAACACGATAGTAGTATCGTGCTTGATACTACTATCGTCAACACGATAGTAGTATCGCGCTTGAACCTAACCAGCTGACCATCCCTGATGTTGCCTTGTCTGAGGCAGGCATACTTGAGGCGCTCCTATGTTTAAATGCCAAGAAAGCGTGCGGGCCAGATGGTATACCAAATATGTTTTTATATTGCTATGCCGAGTGGTGCGCGAAAGTTTCTACTAATAATATACGACCGTAGCCGAAACCAAGGAAGAGTTCCACAGGAATTAAAGACAGCGAAAGTTGTTCCAGTTTACAAATCTGGGGACAAACTAAGTGTTACAAACTATCGCCCAATCTCCCTACTTTGCTCTAGTGGGAAGATACTGGAACATTTTCTTTTTAAACACCTATCTATGCACATCGAGAACAATGTTTTTTTTTTGTGTGTGAGGAACAACACGGCTTTCGTCGAGGCCTATCGACAGTGACTCAGCTGTTTCATACTGTAAATGAATTTGCAACAAATATGAATAGAGGGGGACAAACTGGGGGGCTTCATTTTTTTAGACTTTGCCAAAGCGTTTGACTGTGTCTCGCATTCAAAACTGCTTTACAAATTATGACTGTTGATCAAGAATGAAAAGATTCTACGATGGTTGGACTCTAACTTATCTCAACGTCAACAATTTGTTCACATAGACGATGTTTCATCCCCCAAAGTTCCAGTTTTATCAGAAGTGCCGCAAGGCTCTGTACTCGGCCCGTCGCTATTTTTGGTATTCATAAATGACCTGACAGGATATCTGCCTATTCAGTGCCGACTTTTCGCTGACGATTGTGTCTTGTTTTCAGAGATAGGTAGTGTGGAAAACCAAGAAACACTTAACAACTCTCTTGCTTCTATTTATGACTGGTGTTGCAAATGGCAAATGACACTGTGCTGAAAAAAGTGCGTGCAGATGACTATTACCAGAAAAAAAAAACCCTAGGCCCTTTTCATACTCCGTGAATGGTGTTCCCTTGGAAGCTGTTAGAGAACACAGGTACCTTGGTATTGCCATTGAGTCAGATCTAACGTGGAACGCGCACGTAAACTACATAGTTGCCAGAGCGTCGCAGAAACTGCGGTTTTTAAGACGAAAACAAACCTACTGTACACCCAAAACAAAGTTAACAGCCTACACAACTTTAATTAGGCCAATACTAGAATACGCTGACTTGGTATGGGACCCATACACAGCAACAAACATACAGCAACTAGAACGAATTCAGGACAAAGCATTGCGTTTTGTTTATAACCGTTTCGACAGACTGACTTCCGTCTCTCAACTGTATAAACTGTCAAGCATACCCGAACTTAAAACACGCAGAAAAATTAATCGCCTAAAGTTTCTTTATAACATAGTCAATGGCATTGTTAAAGTTCCATTCGAAAAATACATGCAGTACAATAAATCCAGACAGACACGCAACAAACACGAGAAAACTATTATAGTGCCACAATCTAAAAAGGGCTCTTTTAAATACCCCTTCATACCGCGCACTCTTCAGGAATAGAATAAATTACCTCTAACTGTTATTAATCAGCTCACATCTCTTTGTTTTCTCGCGGTAGTTACTAATCATTTATTGTCATAGAATAAGTTTGCTTTATGCGTCTCGAATATCTTCGAGTGTTTCTGGGGTTTTTCTTTATTATTTGTATGCTCTTGTCACTTTGCGTTGTATTGCCGATTTAGCTTATTGTTGTTTTGTTATTCTTTTTGTATCAGCATCGTACAGTGTACTTGCTGTACTGTGCTCACCTTGCCTTGGACACCGTCTAGCTGTTTGGCAATATTTACAAATAAAAATTAAAATAAAACAACAACTGACGGCTGCGGAGGCCCTGGTCCACTTCAACCCTGATCTGCCAATTTACCTCGCGGCGGGTGCATCGTCGGATGGCGTGGGCGCGGTGATATACCACAAGATCAATGGCAAGGAACGTGCCATAGCACATGCTTCTTAGACACTGAATTCATCAGAGTGTGCTTATGCGAAAATAGAAAGGGAAGCACTTGCCATCATCTTTGGTGTCCGAAAGTTTCTCCAGTACCTTTGGGGATGCAAGTTTGTCCTCTATACGGACCACAAACCTCTGACAACCATCTTTGGCCCATAAAGGGAATACCCGTTGCATCGGTGAACACACTTCAGCGTTAGGCCCTCATACTAATAAACTACAGCTACACCATTGAGTACGTGCCAACGGAGAAGTTCGGAAACGCTGATAGACTTTCGCGTTTCGCACAATGTCCCGACGAGAACTTCGACAAAAAAAATGCAAAACGAAGTTTTCACCATCTCCTGTGATTCACATGCATTTGCGCCTCACACCCAAAGTTTGTCTAAGTTACCAGTGAAGGCAAAAGACATCGCCACGGAAACTGCCTCAGATCCTGTCCTCTCCTGAGTACAGCGGTACATCAGTCAGGGCTGGCCAGAAAAAGTAACGTATTCCGACCTCACGCCATTCCATAGACTGAGATGGGAATTAACCATCCTCAAAGGTTGCATCCTATGGAATTCGCGAACCGCAGTTCCACGCAAGTTCCAGCACCAAGTTATGGACCTTCTTCGTGAAGGACACGTGGGAGAAACAGAAATGAAGATGTTGGCACGGTCGTACGTCTGGTGGCCACACATCGACAGAGACATTGTCACCCCAAGTCCAATGGACAAGCAGAGCATTTCGAGAGGGCATTGAAGACTGCTCTTCTACGTTCCTCCGGAAGAGAGAGGAACGCAGCCATCCAAGACTTGTTGCTCAAGTACGGGATCACCCCCCACACCTTAATGGAAGAACCGCCGTGTCAACTACTCACGAGCAGGCCCTACCGGACGGTTCTCGACTTATTGAAGCCTTGCAGGGTACGGACCCATGCCAAAACGGCTAAGAAAGACGAAGGAACCGGTACCTTCACAATCAAGGAAAACGTGTGGGCAAAACAACCTCTCCACAAGCAGCACTGGATAAAAGGCGTTGTCTCAAGAAGAATTGGCAACGTCGTTTACGAAGTTTCAGATGAAGATCTCAAAACCCGTTGGGTCCATGCAGATCACCTTAAACCATGGTTGACATATGACAATTCCGACACTTCAATCTTCCCAATGGGTCTGCCAGGGCCTTCTCAGGTTTACACCCAACAGGAGGCCACCGACAGACAAGCTCATTCGGGGTCTCCACTGCAGCCAGACTCAAATAGGAGATATCCGACCCGCAGCCGCCTCCAGCCGGACCGTTACAAGCCTTCCTAAGAGGGAAAGGGATATGGTGACTGCGAAAGACGATCGTCGTCTTCGTCAGCAGAGCACGAGCTCGGACACGGCAGCTCGTGCATTCCGTTCTTCGATGAGCTGGAATCCTGGCAGCTGGTCATGCTCCTCCGACCTGCTGTATCGCAATAAACCCTAAGTACACCCCTCGACCCGGGTGTACCACACGGGAAAAATGACGTCCCACAACTTGGTGTCACGTCACCTATGGAAAAGATATTTTTCTCCGCTAGATTTAGCGAGAAAATTGACGTCACGTGACGGCATCACCAATTCAGTTTCCCCGCTAAATTTGGAGGGGGAAAATGATGTCACACTACTTGGTTTCATGTCACCTACGAAAAAATTCAGTTTCTATGCTAGATTTAGCGGGAAACTTGACGTCACGTGCGGAGGAAGAGGAGGAGGAGGAGGATGGGAGATGATGAGGAGGAAGAAAGGAGAAGCAGGAAAAAAGGAGGGGAGGAGGAGGAAGAGGGAAGAGGGGGAGGAGGAAGAAAGGAGGAAGAGGAGTATGCGAGAGGAAAAGAATAGAAGGAGGTGGAGTAGGGGAGGAGGACGGGAGAGGTGGAGAAGGAGAGGAGGAGGAGGGGCATACCCTCCCCTCCGTACCCTCCCCTCCTCCTCCTCCTCAAGAGCTGCACTCAAATTTCGCGTTGCATAGATTTGTAAACATCTTTAATTTTTATTGATATAATTACCTAGTGGAAGCACAGAAACAAATGTCGTCGGCATATAGAGATACGTACATGGTTTTTGGAACCAACTCGAGGAGTTTTCAATTCACATCAATTTTTTTTTTTTCCAACACAGTGTTGGGGGTCCCCGGGCGAAAAAACTGTCGTTGACAGCTTGAGAGTGCCTGGGGGCCCCTACAGACAGCAACGTCTTGTTAAAAAGAACAACAAATATGACGCGTAACAATGTCGGTACACATAAACACCGTGTGAATGAATGCAATTCTATATGACACATGTCAAACACAATATAAAGATTATCGACAGTTGATGGAATTATAAATGACATTGATCAAATTTTCCCAGATGGCTTGTTTTGCAGGAAAAAAGTACAATAAAGGCTTGAACACAAAACTTTCCATATACAAGATAGAGACTAATGTATTATGACCTATTGTTTACAAACGATTCTCGCATTTTTTACTAGTGAATTTATCAAAGTTTGTATTTTGTTCTAGATACTTTTTTTAAAATAAAAGGTAAGTAATATGTCAGCGACTGCTAGAAGTATTCAGTGCGCCGGCGCGGCACTAACCACCTGTCACAGCTGCGGGTGCGAGGGTCACATATTTGTTTCGATAGGTCAGATGTCCTTTTTAAAAATGATCTAGAACTTTCTTTTGACAAGAATAAAAGATGCAATAAACGAAATTTATAAATATTTTTTACGCTTATTATACCATAATGTGTGTACAATTGTGCGGTTGGTCGTAAGCGTGGCACATTAGCAATATATCGAATCACTTTCTTTTGAAGAACAAGGATGGTGTGTATGTTTCCGTCTGTGGTCGTGCCCCATACGAGTATGCAGTAATCTATGTGTGAAGTGAATAGGGCATGATAAATTTGAAGTTTTGCATTATATGGAAGGATGGGTTGACATCGTGACAAGGCTCCCGTCGCCGATTATAAGGACTTAGCTAAAGCTTCAAAGTGATCTGTTCATGTCGTATTGGCAGAAAATGTAACTCCAAGCATCTTGTGTTTGCTAACTATTTCAATAGAAGTGTCACCGAGTACATCGTGTAGTATTTGTGTCTGCTTATGTGCAGTTTTTGAATAAACTAGACTTAGATTTGTTTATATTTATTTTTAGACCGTTCTCATTGGACAAAGGCCACAGTTTCGAAAGTTCCCTTTCAGCTTTTAAAACTATTTTATTTGTATCCCATCCGGAAATAAACAAGCTCATGTCACCCGCAAAGATCAGATAGACTGCGTTACTATCCTGCTGAACAACATCATTAATATACACATTAAAAAGGAACGGTTCTAAAACACTTCCTTGTGGAACACTGGCAGTAATTAATTTGGAAGATGAAATGTTATTATCTATTGCTACACACTGCTTCCTGTCGTCAAGGTAAGACTGAAACAACGATTGGGCAACCCCCCGGA
Organism: Ixodes persulcatus; assembly: GCA_013358835.2. Classification (NCBI taxonomy): domain Eukaryota; kingdom Metazoa; phylum Arthropoda; class Arachnida; order Ixodida; family Ixodidae; genus Ixodes; species Ixodes persulcatus. Next base: position 6,645 of record JABSTQ010001959.1, read on the forward strand.
CACCGTATGCGTGCAACTTTTTAGCAATATCTCGTGGTTTATGTAACCACATGCCTTACTGTAGTCAATAGATACTCCGAGGGTAAGCCGATTTCCTTCAATATTCCTAATAATATGTTCCTTCATTGTTAAAACTGTTGTTTCTGTTGATTTTCCCTGTGGAAAGCCATGTTGACTGTCTATAAGTATATCGTGTTTACAGGAGAAGTTGTTAACGCGTGAAAAAATTATTCTCTCAAGTCCTTTAGAAAATACTGGAAGAATGGATAGTGGCCTGTAATTGTTAAAGTTATTATTTTCTCCTCCTTTAAAGATGACCGAAACTTTTGCCCTTTTTATTCTTCTTGGAAAGCAACCAAACTCTAGAACTATATTAAATATGTAGTTTATACAGGGAGCGATAGCATCAATTACGTATTTTACAGGCTTTATCGAACGCCCTCTATGTCTGTTGAGTGGGTATTTTTTAAGCTCATAAATGTGCGACAAATCTCGATTTCATCCGTAGGTTCAAGGAACACGGTTTCACTACATTGGTACCCGGGTTTCGAACCAGTGATGTTATTCAGCGGTCTAACCATATTCACAAAGTGCGCATTGAAATGCTCGGCTAATTTGACCCCTGAAAGTTTGTTGTTTCCTATTGTTAATTCAGTTGTGTTGCATTTCGTGTTTTGTCGTTTAAGAACCTCGTTTATTATCTTCCACACTTTTTAAGGGCGCTTTTTGCACACCTCAAAAAAAAAGGTTGTTATAGTAAGATGTTTTTGGCTTCCTTAACTCGTCGATTAGCTTGTTTCTGTGTTTCTTAAAAAGCTGCGCGTTTACGCGGTTCCCTTGTACGCAAGAACGCTTTAAAAAGTTTGTTTTTTTCGTTAATCGTTTTTAAATGTTCAAGTCCTATCTAAGGCTTTCGAATTTTTTTTTTTTTTGCTTTTAGGTTATGCGGGGGAAAGAGGCATTATAATGGTGAAGAAATATTGATACGTATTTGTCATAAGCGTCACTACCATTCGTTTTGCTATAAATTGATGACCAGTCAGCATTTACGATATACCTACGGAAGGTATCCAGGTTTCTGCTTGATAGGCACCGACAATTGACGTGTTTTGTCCCAAGATGTAGAAGTAGAATACGCTATAAAAATGGGACAGTGATCATTTATATCATAGCATATTGTACCTGCCACGTGAATAGGTGTGTCTTTATTTCAAATGAAAAGGTCAAGGATAAATTGACCCATGAGTGATACACAAATTGGGGTCGTGATGGCGTTTCGGTAACCATACGAATTTATTCTGTTGTTAAAATCACGGGCGTGCGTGTTATCATCAAGCATATTTATATTGAAATCGCCCCCGATTAGCAAGCGATACCGATGAATTGATGCGAAATCTAATATTTCTTCAATAAAATCAATAAAAACGTTCCGGTTACCAGAGGGGGGACGATACACAACCGCAAACATTTCACTGTTACTTAGCAAACGAAGTGCTTCGTAATCTGTCGTGATAAGCGTGAATCTTTCCAGCACTTCGCATGACAATTACTGTTTAACATGCATCGCTACGCCACCACCTCGCATTCCACCTCGGTTTATCAAATAATGATTGTATTCATCTAAGACTAATATATCGCTATCTCTGTGATACCATGTTTCAGAAAACATAACAATGTCAAATCGGAAGTTAAACACGTCGAAGAAAAGCAGAAACTTGATCCTGCTTAGGCGCAAGAGATCGCGCGTTGAAATGAACAAAAGAAAGAATGTCATTTGACTGTTTTCGTACCGCAATATCAGATGGTAATCCGTACTCTTGATATATCATTTTAGGGGGAAAAATAGTAATCTAGCAGAGTTTACGCTTATACAATTTTGCACAAGTCACTTTCAAATACGATGTGTACTACCGGACTTTGCTCTGTTTTGCGAGCAAAGATTTCGCCGTTCCGCGTCCACGGAAATCGCCAGTGGCACTCACGTTTCTTGGCAATCTCAAGAGAAAGAAGCCGGTTCAGCGCGGGACATGAGGGCTCATTCAAATAAACTTGCGTTTCGTTCTCAATTCCGACATCACGGTTCCTGATGCGACTCTTACGAGCCTTCGCAAGAACGGTGTCTCTTTTCTGCCTGCTTCTGAACTGCACGGTGACATTGATCTCGGCCTCCTCTCGCGTTGGTACGCGATGACAAGCCTCAACATCGTCGGCGGCAATGGGTTCACAAATCACGTCACCTATCTTACTCACGAGTTCAGTGACGTTTTCATTTTCATTCTGCACAAGCCCTCTTACTTCTACGCTAGAACTGCGCGAGTACTGCTCACATTGAACAACCCTCATCTGAAGCTGTTCAATAAGACTCTCGTTCTCCTTGCACCGCTCGCGCAAGCCCTTGTTTTCATTAATATAATAATAGTGTTTATTTCCACCATTGGATGATGGTTGCGATCAGGAAAACAAGCTGTGAGGTACAACTTGACAGGATCCTGACCGCCTGCAGCAACAGCGACAGAGTGGGGAAATAATACAGCAATCAAAAGAAAAACGCAAATGTACGGAAAATGATCGCTATCACAACATTTTAAGCACACCACCTTAGATTATCAGTGTTGACATAAAGGGCATAAGGAGCAAAAAAAAAGTTCATAGTATTACGAACAAAGCACGGAGTAAAGAGAGCAACTAGACTAATCATTTGGGAAAAACGAGTGACCTCACTTCACTCAACGATAACTTGTCCCAATCGATACCTTTAGCTAAAAACAGATTAAATAATTTAGGAACAGCGTATTTCAGCGTTTGTGTGCCATAGTTTGTTCTCGGAGTGACTACCTCCCAACATTCAGCTGCGCGGGTAGGGTAACTATGAATGTCTTTTGAGATTTAAGCAAGATTTATAAAACAATTTCGTATTTCTAGCTTGCTCCAGATTTAGGCTAGTGGCAAGCTTGTAACATATAATGCCTGGACATTTATGACATGAAATGTTTTGCATAAGCTGGCTGTATGATAGTCAAACGGGACATCTCCTATAGCTCTAAGTGATTTCTTTTACAACACATGCAGCTTTTCTAGATTAGTGACAGTCGTTGTACCCCAAACAAAGTGGCAGTAATTTAAATGGGAGTGGAATAGAAAATTATATAGTAATAATTTTACTTTTTCTGGCAACATATAACGATGACGATTTAACATGCCAACAGCCCGGGATAGCTTTGGAATAAGGTAGTTTATATAATTATCCCACGACATATTCTCAGAGAAGGTAACACCTAAGAGCTTAAAGGAGTTTACCATTTCTATTTTGCTAGAATTTAAATTTAGGTCTTTTGTGATGTTTACAAGTTTATTTTTAGGGCGAAAGAGCACGGCTTTTGTTTTCTTCACATTTATTTGCCACGTGTTGTTCTTACTCCATATTTCTAATCTAGACAGAGTCAGGTTTGCCATATCAATTAAGGTATTAGTATTATTTGAAGTAAAGAGTACACTTGTGTCGTCAGCGTAGTTGACAAATTTCGCATTTTTGATATCATTACCATATATATTAAAAAGCAAAAGACCCAAAATACTACCCTACGTATGCCAGAAAGAATACGTTTTATGGTGGAGAGTTTTCATTAATACTGACATATAGCATTCGATGCCCCAGATATGACCGTATTAACTCTTATAAGTTAATTAATATACACAAAATGAGAAGGAGCCAGCCACCGTTGACCGTTGCCGCCGACCCGATTAGCCTCGAATTCCTCGCGCCTGTCGCGCTCGGGCTTATTGACCACTGGGCTTCTTCGTCTGCTTTTCTGGTCGCTATAAGTGTCCCCCTCCTAGAGAAGTGGACGGCAGAGAGGCGTAGCCCAGGTGACGCGTCGACAGCGACGTGTGTCGATGGCAGCTGCCAAGTGCGCAGGTTTGAGTCGGTCAGCAGACACAGTGTCTGTTCGGCCTCCTACGTCCAGTACAAAATGTTTGTCTCTCCGTTCTACCACCCTGAAGGGTCCATCGTATGGTTGTTGTAGCGGCTTACGAACCGTGTCTCGTCAAACGAAGACGTGTGTAGATGTTCGGAGATCGTGTGGTGGCCACGGGCAATTGTTGAAAGCCTGTGGAGGTGTGGCGATGAATTTTTGATTTTTGGCAACCAATACAAGCGCGTGCCCATTTTCTCACATCCTTATTTATGCTGTGCCAAATAAAACGCTGCGTTATCAAATGCTGCGTTGCGCGTATCCAAGGGTGTGAGAGACCATGGATCGAGTCAAAAACCTGACGGCGAAACGGTACAGGGTACAACAGGTCGCAGCACTCCAGTTGAAACATCGCAAAGGAGAGGGTGATCAATGTGCGGAATCGTAATCTTTAAGAGCTTCAGTTGGTTGGATAACTGAGTGAGCAGGCGGATGTCCTTGTCACCTTGTTGCGCGGCAGCCATATCTGCGAAGTCGATGGTAGGTGAAATAGCATTGCAGTCGAAGGTCGATGATATGCGGGACAGGGCGTCCGCTGCTGGGTTGTGAGATCCCTTGACGTGTCGGATGTCTGTCGTGAATTCGGCGATGTAAGATAGGTGCCGTGTTTCTCGTGGAGAAAACCTATCGCTTGATGATTTTAAAGCATACGTGAGAGGTTTGTGATCCGTGAGGATAAAGAACTGTCGACCTTCTAAAAAATGTTTGAAGTGCTTGATGGTGAGATATATTGCCAGAAGGTCACGGCCGAAGGTGCTGTAGCGGCATTCTGCAGGTTCCAATTTTTTAGATGCGGAGCATCTCTTGCTCGGGTCTATGTCCCGCGGCGTCGGCGTTGTAGTCGGCACTCGAACTACGCACGCGCAACTCTCCTCCTTCCCTCTCTCCAACAGCTGCGCGTTACTCTTTTTTGAGAAGAATGCAATCGGGTGCCAGACTGCTCCGATGTATTGTTGCAGAATTGCGCCAACAGCAGTGTTGGAAGCGTCGACCGTGACGTTCAAGGGAATATTTGGTCTGGGATGGAATAGAAGTGTGGCGTCAGCTAGTGCTTGTTTGGCATGTTGAACTGCCGCTGTGGTTTGGGAAGACCAGTCCAGTGCCGTGGAAGGTGCTCGCGCACCTCTTAGGAGGTCAGTTAGAGGTTTCAGTATATCAGCGCAGTTATGGATGAAACGCCTGAAGAAATTAATTAAACCAAGAAATTCTCGAAGTTTCCGAATGGAGCTTGGCTGGGGAAAATTTTGAATGGCGTTGACTTTCTCTTCGAGGGGTCGAAGTCCGTGCTGGTCTAGGCGGTGACCGAGAAAATTGATTTCGGTCACACCGAACTCGCACTTGTTCTTATTGATTATGAGTCCATATTCATCGAGGCATGGAACAGAAGTTTGAGATGTTTTAGGTGTTCTTGTTGGTCTATGCTGAAGATGAGAAGGTCATCGAGATACGCATAACAAAAATGCAGATCTCGAGTCACTTGATCTACAAAGCGTTGAAACGTCTGGGCTGCGTTGCGCAAACCGAATGGCATTCTCACATATTCGAAAAGACCGAGCGGAGTAGCAATAGCTGTCTTGGGGATGTCAGGAGGGTGTACCGGTATCTGGTGATATGCTTTAACTAGATCAATTTTGGAGAAGATTTTGGAGCCGTGAAGAGACGAGGTGAAATCTTCAATGTGAGGGAGAGGGTAACGATCTGGTACTGTCGAGTTATTAAGGGCACGATAATCACCACAAGGTCGCCAGTCTCCGGTTTTCTTCTTTGGGACCATATGTAGGGGCGATGCCCAAGAACTTGACGATGGACGTACGATTCCCATTTCAAGCATATGTGCAAATTCTTGTTGTGCAACCTTCATGCGGTCGGGGTGCATGCGACGTGGGCGGGCATAAACAGGTGGTCCGGTTGTTACGATGTGATGGCTTACATCATGTTTGATTTGATGTAGAAAATTGTGAGGGCGTGTCAATGCTGGGAAATCTTGAAGTAAGGTTTCGTATGCAGACTCTGCGCGTAGGCACTCTCTAGGGCGTGCATTGAATGCTGTGAGAGCGATGCCTTGGACCACGAGGTCCGTCGCAGAGTCTACTAGGCGTTTGTTTAGCATGTCAACGAGCAGGTTAAAATGCCGAAGAAAGTCAGCGCCCAATATTGGATATGTAACGTCAGCAACTAGGAACACCCAAGTGAACACTCTTCGTAGTCCGATGTTGATGGTCAACACTCGCTCACCGTAAGTTGCAATGGGTGTTTTATTTGCGGCTTGTAGCGACGAATGCGGTTGCTTGGGCCGACGTGGAAATGCAGATGCGGGCAAAACACTAATTTCAGCACCGGTGTCTACTAGAAAACGTTGTCCGGTATCCCGATCTGTGACAAAAAATAAGCGGCCCGCATTGGTCCCAACAACACTTGCCGCTTCTAGTGGTGGGGGTGGAAATTTTCCGGCGCAGGGTAGAGTGCAGTTTCTGGCTTGATTCCCGAATGTTCGGTGGTACCAGCACACTCTTGGATGTGGTGAGTTGGATCGTCAACGAAGATTGGTGCTGTCACTGCGTCTTCGCGACGACGAGCGAGAGCGCAGCGAGATTGCTGATATGTCGTTTCTCAGGTCCGCCAGCTGTCGACAGAACATGTCTCGAAGTTCGTTATACTTCGAGGAGTGGCTGGAAACTGCTGACGTCATAACCGGTCTTGGAGGCTCTTGCGTCTGTTGGAGCTGCGCTACCGTTGGTGTAGCCACATCCATGACGGAATCCGCCAGTTGTGCCAGGGCGGCCAATTGGAGATCCGGCGCCGTCGCTAACACCATGCGAACGTTAGTTGGCAACCGTTGAAGGAACAGCTCTTTCAACAACGAAGTGTCAAACGACGAGGCCCTTTCGCCAAGGAGTTGTTGCAGGCGTCTGAGCAATTGTGATGGTTTGCGATCGCCGAGCTCTTCGCTAGTTAAAAGTTGCTGTAGCCGGCGCTGTTCGGATTCTGAGGTGCGTTTCACCAGTTCCTTCTTCAAGATGGTGTAAGGATCCGTTGCTGGCGGGGTGAGGATCAAATCCCGCACCTCAGTCGCAATTTCTGGTGGAAGCGCGGTGACTACGTGATGGAACATACGGATTTCAGAAGTAATCCTATATGTGCAGAATTGGCTCTCAATTTGAGCGAACCATACTTCCGGATGGGCGGTCCAATATTTTGGAAGACGTAGGTGCACCGATGAGAGATCGGCCTGAGGCGGAGTCTCTGTTGTTGGCCATGATGGTCGGTTGAAGGTGAAACGGTTCTGCTCCGGGTCACCACTTATAAGTTATTTAATATACACAAAACGAGAAGGAGCCAGCCACCGTTGACCGTTGCCGCCGACCCGATTAGCCTCGAATTCCTCGCGCCTGTCGCGCTCGCGCTTATTGACCACTGGGCTTCTTCGTCTGCTTTTCTGGTCGCTATACTCTAATGCGTGCCCTCGAATTCCATAATTATCTAATTTAGAAAGTAGAATTTTATGATTGAGACAGTCGAAAGCCTTAGTAAAGTCTATGAGTACTCCAAGGGCCATCATTTTGTTTTCAAAGCTTTGCAAAATGAATTATTTTTGAACAAGTGGGGCAGATTCCGTAGATTTGTGCTTTCTAGAACCGTACTGCGACGTTGTTATCAAGTCGTACTTATTAGAAAAGTTGGTTAATCGGGTATGAATGACTTTTTCGAGTGCTTTGGAAAACGCTGGCAATATTGAAATGGGTCTGTAATTTTCCATTTCATTTACGCTTCCTTTTTTATGCAATACTGAGACTTTAGCAATCTGCATTCGCTTAGAAAATACTCCTGTGGCTAGAGAAATATTAAATATGTGAGTTATCACAGGTGCTAACAAATGAGTCACGTGCTTTACAGGCCTTATTTGAATACATCTACGTCACAGCTTCCACTATTTTTAAGCTGAAAAAAAAAATACACTCAACACTTCAGGTTCTACCACAGGGTCTAAAAATATAGTGTCACTGTTTCTTTTATCGCTAAAAACCGAAGCATTATTTGTTGGAGACAAACCCGCAACATTTCAGAGCCTCCCTTTCGCCAAGTGCCTCCTCAAGCTTTTTTTTTTATATCTTCAAATTCCGCGTTTATTAAATTCATGCTATCTTGTAGCCCCCTCATTTCAGTACGGAGCTCCCGAAGCTGACTACGATCATCTCTCCCTGACGTAGACGCCGCGGGTTTAGTCATCGCACTTGACAATCAAAATTATCAATTAAACTCAGCAGCAGTGACAGCAGTAACAATATGCAATTACGGTGGAAAAAATCACCACACCAACCTGCGGAGTGAACAACACTTGTTTAGGCGAAGCGTCAGCTGGCTGTCGCTGCTGCTGAATAAAATGGGCCTTAGAACTCCTCCTTGAGGAACGCCCTTTTCGACATCGTGATATGTGGCATCACCATTTTCGGTGGATATAAAGTTGGTTCTCCCCTTGAGGTAATTATGTATCCGCGTGCGTAAGCGTGTAAAGAATCGTATACTTTTCATGTCTCTAAAAATTGCATTATGGAATTGTCACGGATGAAGGAGACGAGACCATCAATTATGAATTGAAAATAAAGGCTTAATCGGCGAACTTGTGACAAAATAACAGGAAACGCAAACGTCGAGATAGCAGCACCTACCCTCGACTGCGCAAGCAGCGAGCGACGGTGGGTTGGTGTGAAAGCTGGCTAGCGCGAGAGTGAATGTGCCTCGTAGTCGGGAGTGTCTGAGTGAGTCGGCAAAGCCCATACTCGTCTCCTTATATACTACACTCGGTATCTTGAACATTCGACCTAGAATATCAGAGAGTGAGCTAGGGCGGGACTGTGAGATCATTCTGGCCTCCTTGTCTTTTTTACTCGGGCTAAGAATAAACACAAACTTTCTAGATATAGGGAGGAGTGTTCCTTCTCCGTCATTTACGCGGCAATATACCGTACTCAGTCAAACGCAGCCTTTATATCAATAAATATAGGCGTTGTTTTCTATTTGCGTGCTTTTGCTTGTTCCACACCGGATACTAAACCTCGAAAATTGACAGCGCTGTTCCTTCCTAGGCAGAATTCTGACCTGGATGGGGGAAATATGTTTTTGTTTGTGACATTCCATTTTATTCTCGAAAGTAGCATTATCTTAATAACTTTTCCATCGAAGCTTTATAAATAAATTTGAAGACAGGAACCTACTTTCAAAGATTTGCCAGGTTTGAGAATGTGAGCTGCAGGTGCGGTCTTCCATTCAATCGGTTTATGTCCAGACCCAAACGAGGTGTTACAGATTCCCGGGAGATATTTTTTGTGTCATGTAACCGAGATGAACTAATATATAATAACGCATTCTATCAGGACACGCGAATGAGTATTTCGTTGATGAATAAAGGGCCGCATTAATGCATTTTAATGGAAACGGAGCATCAGTAACATAATGTACGAGTGTAAGAGTGCTGCGAATAGATATATGGAGAGTTTAGTTTGATTGTAAATAATCTGGCGCAATGCGGCTCTAAACTTCCTCAGCTATTAACGTTTGCGAAACGTGACGATGCCAGGCGATGGAACGAAAGGGTTGGGTTCGCCCAGATGGAGCACCTAAATTTCGCGTCAATTGCCATATCTGGGTTCTGGTTCTTTTCGCATCTAGTCTGGGACGGGACAGTTTTTTGTATATGTATTAGCAGTGTGACCCCAACTTTAGTGGATTTCCATATCACTGATCGGTAGGAAAATAGATAAACTTCGTTGACAAGATAGAGTTCTTGCTTGCGTTTTTCTTCCTCTCTTCTTTTTCTTTTTCTTCGAGTCACCGGTCTTGAAAAACGTCCTTGTCTTCTTTGATTTCCGGAGTAAGTTGAGAAACTGCGATTCTGTTATCTGGTTATTTTGATTTGTCACCACGTCTGACAGCCACGGAAATCGTATTTGAGGGAGACAGCGGTCGATATGGGTCTCCCGCTTTCCCCGTTTTTTTTTTCGGCCCTGGGTCATCTCCGTGACTGGGGAAGCGGCGACACGTCGGGAAAGAGTGTAAAGATGTAAAGAAACCAGAAATTGGCATAGGAAGACAGATAGAGAGAGAGTTTCTGACTGGTCTCAGGGCGGAGTGAAAGGGTCTGTTATGCAGTCTACGTGTTTGCGCAGGAAGGAGCCACGACCGAGAAAAAAGAAAGCAGTGGTAGAAGACAGAGATGTGGCACTCAAGTAGAGCATACACTTCGCTGTCATTGAAGACAGACATAAGAGAAAGGAAGGAATCTCATGACGTTTCTTTCTTTTCTTAAAAAAATAACCAAGTGGAAGGCAATTCACCGTCTTTCCACGTCGTTTTCTCTCTACCCCGTTTCAAGTTAAAGGCTGGTACACAACCCGGTTTTCTTACGTAAAGTTGTGTTACGAAAGATTACGTAGAAGTCAGCGGGACATATTTGCTTCACATTTAGTGGGGCTATCAGTTCATGGACGTAACCGTGCACGCGACATTCGAGGCACGCATGTTTTCGTGCACTTGAACATAACGTAAGAAAACGTAAGAAAACAGTGCTGCGGGAATCAGTCATAAGTGGCAGCAACAGGTGTACAAACTTGTTTTGAAGTGGGGGGGGGGCAAACCAGACGCTCCCCCCCCCCCTCCGGGGCAGGGGGGCGGTGCTCATGGTATCCCTTGGGCTCCGCCGGCCAGTGTTTCCACTGCCCAGTGGCGGCTGTCTCAGGGGGGCAAAACGCTTGCCTTGCCCCCCCCCCCCCCCTCTGACAACTGGGGGAGGGGGAGGAAAGCGTCCCCTTGCCCCCCCGGTTGGTACGCCCATGAGTGGCAGCCAACGCTCCGATCCGATGCATCCTGATTAGGACGAGGCTCACGCGCGATATAATGGTCTCCGCGCTCTCGGGATTAAAACAGTTGAAAATTGGATCTCGAGCTGGTCGGAGGTTCTTACGAAATAATCGCGAGAACGCGTGGCCCATTATATCGCACCTGAGCCTCCTCGACTTTTATCAGATGACAAGGCGGCGAGTCACCACAGAGTCAATCAAACGGCCCTAAAAGTGTATTGTTGTGGCGATCGTCGCTTTTGTGTGCGTGTTATGATCGGCTAAACCAATCACGCACAGTGAATTGCGCCGTAGTCTTGCGTCTTTTTCTTTTGTGCGTGATTGGTCTAGCCGGTCATAGGAAAAGCATAATAACGTCAATGCCCTAAGAAGCAACTTTAGAGTTGACGATTGCTTTCCATCGGATCGTAGTGTTGGCCGCGGTCAGGCTCAGTGTGAAGCAAAGTATAAATTTGCGGGTCCCTCAAAGTCAGATACACGCCTCAAAACAATCAATGGATCAACGTTATTTTTTTAACACGGTTTGCATTATATTGCAGCACCCGAATAGCTGAGACAGCAGCGTGCTCGAATCACGCGCAGCTGGCTGGGGTTTGATGCGGGAGTCCTTTTTATTTTTATTTTGTCTGCATGACTGGAATGTTCCAGATGACTCGGCAACCATGTTGTTTGTTTGACCTTGGAAACTTCTGGATATTCACACGCTTGCAAAAGGAGCTTTGCATGGCTGCTTTAGAGATTCGTCCTTCTGTCGCTTTCAAAGTGTTTAGTCAATGTATGTCTTTGTTACTTTTATGTTTCTCGTTACACGTTCGCCGCATTAAACTTTCATTTTAAGTTTTATTAATCAAGTTTTTGTTTTCATTATGACATATTTGTGGAGGTTCGGGGTAACGCAACCTATGCCCACGGTGCGTACTAACTGTGACATCAACAACGACCTCAACTATGGCCTCGAAAACGACCCGAACTATGGACTCGACAAAGACCCTGGCTACGACATCGACGATAACGCGATGACGACTTTAACGACGACGCCGACGATGAAACGGACGACTCCAAAGACAAACCCCGGCTAGGATGTCAACAACCAACCAGACTACGGCCTTGATGACAAACAGTGTCTTCGACCTTGACGACGAGACTGACGACGACACTGACGATGACACAGGCGAAGACTCGAACGACGACATCGATGACGATCCCGACTACGACTTCGACGGCAACCCCGACGACAATTTCGATGGCGACCCAAGGACGATTCGGGCGGTGACTTCAACGACAACCCCGCCTACAACTTTGACAACGACCTTGATGACGAACCCGATGAAGATACCGGCGACGAGCATATGTCGACCACAAAGACGAAGAGGACCAAGACGCCTGGTTCGTCACTCAACTAGCGGAGGAAGTCCGCCAGCTCGGCCGCATTTTGATTCAAGCCGCGCAACGTGCTAACAATCGCCGGTACGATCTTTGTCGCCACAACACCCAGTTCTAGCACGACTACCAAGTGTGAATCTGAACACCAATTCGTCGTCGCTGCGAGGAACTGTTAAAGTGGTGTTTCGGTCTCAAGGTCATTCGCTTCCTGAGTGACCTAAACTGCTAGCCTTTGCCCAATAGGACTTAATCTTTGTCACGTCGCCCCTTTGCGACCCGAAGGTGATTCACGTCATCCGACCTGAACTCTATGCTCGATAAGACTGGAAATATTTGTTTTAGGTAACTCTGTAGTTTGCCCTTTTCGTGTTCTGAGTTGACAATTTCATTTTGTGTTGCATCGGCACCATGCTTTTTTTCAAGAGGGGAGCAAAGGCTGTTTCACATGCTGCGACTCTCGTCCGAAATCGGTGCAATTTCCAGTAAATGTGATATTAAAATCACAGTCGCACTGTCGTAGCGGCTCTGCGACTGGTTTCCACCAAGTTGGTATTTTGACGCTGAGTCGGTGCGATCACTTCATCGTCAACCAGCCGTTCATTAGCCACCTTTGATCCGTGATAGCTACGTATTCGAAAATAAATTTAGACGTCTTAAAACGTTTGATTTAATGCTTAATTATTAAAAATTTCTAGTTACATATTGTATTCGTAAAACATTTGTGTTTATTAAGACGTTTTTGTTGTATTTTAGACAAAGTAAAACGCGTCGCGTCCGTGTCCGAACAGCCGGCCGCGCCGACAGAAATTGCGCGGTTTTGGAGCATGTGAACATGTGACACCAAACATTGCAATCGCACTCGGTGCGTCGGCTGTCGCACTGATTGTTTTCGCAACAGTCGCTGCATGTGAAACAGGCTTAATGCCGCGTGCGAATAGCTGAGTCAGCAGCGTGCTTGGCTCTCACGCCGCTGGCTTGGGTTTGATCCCCGCCAGCCCTTGTCCTTGTATTTTTCTTTTGTTTGCTTGACTAGAATGATACATATGACTCCAGAATCCTGTTCTTCTTTCGACCTCGGAAACTACTTGATATTTATGGGCTTACGGAAGGAGCTTCCCATGGCTGCTTAAGTGAGTCGTCCTTCCGTCGCCGTCAAACTATGTCTTTGTCACTTCATGTTTCTCGGCACAAGTTTTCGGCAATACACTATCATTTTGCGTGTTGTTTTTCAATCAAGTTTATATTTTTATTCCTGCAATATGGCTGGAATCTAATCATTTCCGGTCTTCAACCAAGGACGACTGTCGATAGGCCGACTGCCAGGCGAACGTTGCCGCAGCGCTCGTCTCTTCACTGATTGGACAGCAGTTTGAGTCGAACGCCATCCGCGAGCGCCTCCGTGTTACCTCCGACGAGGGGAAAACATCGAGTGTCAAGACGTTAAGCGGAGCTCTTCTCCATGCAACGAGCGCATTCCGGCGCTTCCCCAGAAAATGAGCGCAACAGAGAACGACAGAAAAGCAGAGAAGAGAAAGCACTCTACGACAGGCGTGCTCAGTTTGCGCGGTGCTCAACTCTACGATCTAGAATGCCCAGATTAGAAGAGAGGTGGCAAACTACATAGGAGAGTTCGCAATTTAAAGACGGACGCCCTCTGTAACTTCTGGGGAGATCGGTCGCAAGTGCGCATGTGTTTCGTTGTCGTAGGTGAAGAAGAAAAGCGGGCGGAGAGGCAGAGGATCGTGCAGCTGGAAACACTCTAGAATCTAGATACACTGGCACGGCCGCGTTCCAGTTGTTTTGGCTTTCTGCACGTTCGGTCTACTGCTTCTCACAGTCCAACAGGTTCTGAGAATTTTGCATCTACAGACCCATCGCAAAGGTTGAAACCAACAAATAAGACATCCACGGACCGCTCACGCGCTTACAGTGCACGCCGGAGGGCTGCGAGGTCAGTCGTTGGCACGGAGCGGGTGAGGCTCAACAGGAGACGCTGGCATCTCATGGCGGCGGAGAAATCTCCTTCAAGTGCCTTGTGCAGCCATGCACACGATGATCTTTGGCAGTGTTCTTTTGCCGGCCCTTCACACTCCGCCCCAAACCGAAAACTGAGAGCCACCAATCGGGCGTCCAACGCAACCAGGTAGGTGCCGCTCTGTCCACTTGCAAATATGGCAGGCAGGACACCGTTCCCGAACCATAGCGAAGCCGAGTCCAGCGATCTCGGCAAAGCTCACACGAATACCCTTTGCGCCATCCAGCTTGGACATGTTTGCCCAGATTTTCTATACTACCACATCACACTGTGTCTTACCACTGCCTTTGCCACGCTAGTAAGGCAAAGGGGCGACATATATTTGGGGGGTTTGACTTCCGCGTGCAAGCGAAATTCAATATATTTGTGAGCGCCAAATTTTGTTCTCTGTTTCCGCAGACGTATAATAACAATATTGCTTATTTCCAGACATAAATGTGACTGAGGAGTCGCGGCGAAAAAAGATAAAAAATCTTCTGACGAGGCCATCAGCCCCTTTTTACAGCAGTCAACAATGTGCAGGACCAGTGTGAGCAAAAAAGAAATATAAAAACAATACAATTCGCATTAGCTAAGCATCGTAATGATAATAATTAACAAAACGTCATCAATATTTTCAAAGCAAAATTATTCACAGCGATATCATTGAGATTTTATTCATTAACATGCAATGACAGCAAGACACTTTAATCTAAAATAATCCACTTATGTAGTATTCAAACAGCAGGAAAAAATGAAAAGATACAGGAAAGACATTGTTCATTTTTTTTTCAGAAATGCAATTGTTAGTGGACTCTGTCATGTTCCTCCGAGGGGACGAGGGCAGGTCGAAAGACGAAGAAACACATAAGTAGACGAACGAATATTAATTTACTCACAAGCACAAAAAAAAACAGAACAGGAAAAAAAAAATTATAAGCAGAAGCGAAAGAAAAAAATGAAAGCCGTTTACAACTCCCTGTAACGCCGAATTAGAGCGCAGCTCTTGAGGAGGAGGGGAAGGCACGGGGGGGGGGGGGGGTCACGTGACCTCGGGGGTGAGGGGGGGTCACGTGGCCTGGGGGTCACGTGACCTCGAGGAGTAGGGGGCGGAGAAAATTTTCCGCTAGATTTAGCGGGGAAACTTTTTCCGCTAAATTTAGTGGGGAAAATTTTCCGCTAGATTTAGCGGGGAAAATTTTTCCGCTAAATTTAGCGGGGAAAATTTCCGCTAAATTTAGCGGGAAAATTTTCCGCTAAATTTAGCGGATCCTCGTCCCAGTCGCGCTGTTGTTCAACATGAACTATTACCAACTTGCCCAGTTATCTATTCTTATCGAAATATTCCGGTTTGAAAAAGTTGGTTGCATATAGCGATAAAACATAACATATCAGGTCGTTGATTGCTTTGATGGGGGCTATATTGATTTCATCATATATACAGCCGTTACTCTTTTTCAATTAGATAATTATATTCCCGACTTTCAAAACATTAGTAAGGGTTAAAAAAGCAGAGGTGACAAAGTTTGAATTATTGAAAGTTTTATGGTGATTTTGGTCAATCGTTGAGGGAACACTAGCACCTACGGTCAGAAAATGAGAGTTGAACTTTTGAGCCCACGAGTGGTTTGAATTTATTTATTTATTCATTCAAAATACCCCAAAAGGCCCTCTGTATGAGGGTATTACATAGGGGGGGGGGGGGCGTTTATGTATAGTACACAGATAAAACACAAAAATTACACAAAAGACAATATGAGAACAAGAAATAAAAAAGAACCTTAAGTATTAGTATAGCTACGCACGAGCTCTTGAAAGTTAGACATATCTAGTTTAGTTGCAATGTGAGCCGGTAGGTTGTTCCAGTCGATTATGGTCCGTGGTTTGAATGATCGTGCGTAACTAGATGAGTGGCATGTGATGCGCGCTACTTTGAATGAATGATCGCGACGTGGAAAAATAATGGGTGGTGTTTAAAAAAAACAACGTCGTGAAGCGATGCATGGTGATAGAGCATGTTAAATAATGACAGACGGGCATGTTTACGGTGGCGTGATACGTCATGCAAGTCACGACAAGTCATGACGAAAGAAATGACGGCGGGTGGCTTTAAGAAGCGACTGGTAATCATCGTCACACTTTTTGAATCGGAGCCAAGAAACTGATAGCTTGTTCTTATCTGCTAGTCTGAACAAGCGCTTTTTTGTTGTTTAGTCGTTGAAGTTGACGACTAAACCAAGGCGCACTGTTTTTGCACTTGATATTATAGGAATAAACATATCAATTAGATTAGTAAACGTATTTTTAAACAAGACCCAGTTTTCTTCGACACTACGCGACATAAATTGATGCAGGAACTGCTCTGAGAAAAGAGATAGGTCGGAGTTAAGTCCATCAAAATTGGCTCTGTTGTAACATCTGATCCGCTTATCGGTGGTACTTTTGTTAGGCGAACGAACAATGCGACCGGTAATAACATCATGATCAGAAAGCCCGTTTAGGTAAACCATGTCGGAACAGATGTCCGGATCAATGGTTAGAATTAAATCAAGAAAGTTTGCAGAAGTGTTAGAGCGCCGCGTGGAAAGTGTAATGCGTTGAGATAATGAGAAGTCTAGACAAGACTGGAGGAAAGCAAGGGCCTCAGGTTCGGTAGCCGCAACAGATAGCGTCGACCAGTTTATGACAGGGAAATTGAAATCTCCATAAATAATTAACACACATTTAGGGAATCTAATACAAACTTCACTCAAACTCCTATGTAATTCTCACGGGAATGCCTCTTTCATATCAGGAAGGCGGTTGAAAACACCAACAATTATGTTAGCGGGACCACACTTCAAAGAGACGAATACGCATTCGAGGAAAGACTTATTGTGGATGAGGACTGCAAGTAGCTCCTTCCTTAACGCAGTGAGGACACCACCACCTCTCCGATTCTGCCTATCACAGCGAAAAAAGTTGTAAACCGACCCACTGACAAAAATGTTGTTATCATGAACGGTGTCGTTGAGCCACGTTTCAGTCAGCTCCATCAGTGATGCTGAACATAAATCCACGAGTGAAGAAAGGGCGACACTTTTGGGGAGGATGCTTCTTATATTGGTGTACAAAAAACAAACACTATGAGGGGAAGTACGCTTTGATCGCGGCAACAATGAAGATACTTGAGTGTGACGGGCGGGAGGTGTGTATCATGTTGTAGTAGGCCGAGGAACAAGTACTGCAGCATTGGTAGGCCGAGGAACATGCACAGCGGCATTGATATCGATGTCCCTTATGTACAGGTCATAGTTCACAAAAAGTTTGTTAAAAGGAACGCGAACACGGTCACCATCTTTCTTTATTGTTTTTGAAAACTGCAATAGCTTACGGCGTTTGTCGCGGACGGCCTCAGAGTAGTCACGTGATATGCTGAATGGTGTGTTCTTTAGTTTGAGGCCTTGGCCTAACACCAATTCCACATCTTTATTATTGTAAAATTTGGCGATGTTTGGTCGCTTTTTAGCGGACGAGAAACCGCCTAGACGGTCAGCTCTGGCGATAGATGAAACCGTGATGCCAAGCCGGTTTGAGCAAAACTCGGTAACAAGGCGTTCAGAACACTCCCACGTCTCAGACTCATCCGTGTCTGTTACCCAGAAGAAAAGAACATTTGATCGGTGGGAGCGATTTTCCAAGTCATCTATCTTGTCCTGCAGTTTGGAAATATTCTCATCGACGTTTACGGAAACTTGAGGTGGAGGAGCCATCTCCGCCTTAGTTTCCAGTTCTTGGACTCGTTTTGTTCATGATTCTAAGTTATTCTTTAGGGTGATATGATTCTCTAAAAGCTTATTGATGGAATCAAGAACACTTGCATTGCTAATCTCGAGTCGTTGCACTACATTAATCACAAGGTCAAGCTTAGTCTCCTGTTCCTTCGTCATTGGCCCAGGATTTGCCTCTATTTCACCACTAAGCAAAAGGAGACGCCAAAGATAAAGCACAGCCGAGCGAACACGTTTCCAGAAATGGGATGATCTTGATCTGATCTTCGATTGTGAGATCATATGAAAGGACAGTTCCTAATTTCTATTATTCATAGTTCCTACAGATAATAAATATTTTGCAGCCTTCCATATATTATCAGGGCTATTTCGTATATTCCATAGTTTATAAGTATGATACCTAACCTTCTCTTTCTTTAGATCTGCAGCTAGTTCATTGCCTCTTTTTTTCCTGTAGTTGGTTATACTTTCCTTGTCTCTAGTTTTTAGAAACTTATAAAAGAGCTCATTGTACGCTGTCATTATTTTGCCTAATTTTGTAGTAATCCATGGTTTCTTTGATTTCCGCTGCTTTCTGCACTGGAGGAAAGGCTGAATTATAATAGCTGCGTATCTGAACCGCGAAGTTATCATAAGCTTTGTGAGGATTCAACTTTCGTAGAACAACCATTAATCATTTAAGATGAGTTCGTGAAACTTCTCTATAAATTCGCTATTTATATTTTGATAACTTAGCTGCTCATGTGACATTAATCGCCTGTTTCAAGATAAGTCATCATGAACAAAACAGTATATAGGAAAAAGGTAACTAAGTTCAACCGTAATAACGCCCGAATTTGTGTCATGAGATTCACGATGGGTTATACAGAGGTCGACCATCTGTCATCTAAGTAGGCTTTTAATTTATATTTTCACAACTGTAAAGTTGAATGGTTTCCATAAACTCGAATTTCGTTGTATGTTCGGACATCAAAGCGATGTTGAAATTACCTGACATGGCAATTTTCAAATTTAAGGCGGCTATATGCTCTAATAAACAAGTAATAAAATAAACAAAAATTCCAAAGGGTCCACTTTGTGTTTTGTATACCGCAACAACAGTAATTTTACGGCATTTTGCAACTAATGATCATAATTGTAATCATCGCATGTGTAAGCATGTATATTTTTAATGTTAAGCCTTCTCAAAAATAAAGGGACAGTCCGCCCCCTTTTCGATTTTCACGATATATTCTTTCACTTTTATAATATTTCTACAGTGTAGGTCTCTGCAGCATTACATGCACCAGTAAACCACGTTTTCGTAATGACAAAATGTCAACATTGTGACTCAGTGAATTCAACTAGGTTTAAACTTGGTTTGATTTATTCTTAACGCCTTTTCGCATTTATGTAAAAAAATTATATACTTTTTTTGTTTTTAATCACATGACTTCGCGCAAGTATGTTAAATGTTTCACAGTTGTAGTTAACAACAGTCACGGAAAAAATCTTCCCATTGGTCAGGCACAGCACAAGCAGCTGGAAGTCTTACATCGAGAATGCCTGCGTGCGATTACAGGCCTTCCAAGACACACCAGACCGGAAGAGCTGTACCGATACTCGGACCTTCCTACTTTGCAAGCCATTATTGAGACCCGGGTAGCCGGCCATCATAGGCGCCGAACCTTGACTAGGGCCGGTCAGTGTCTCCTGGAACTACAGGGTTGACGGCCATTTGTAGCAGAGAACCCGCCTTTGAGAAGCATACCACCTTGGGAAGACGTTATGGTGAGACAACCGAAACCGCTCACTCGCAAGGAGAGGCCTGAAGACCACCCTGAAGTAAGGGCCGCACTTGCAGCGCGTACGGACCTTGTGGCGCACGCGGTCTTCACAAAGGCCGCGTGGTGTGAAGAAACAAAACGGGCCACCCTAGCGTATGCGACCGGTCGGAACTGCTACGCTCAGACTCTCCAATATGACAGGAAGCCCAGCACGAGTCGTCTCGAACTTGATGCCATACATTTAGCGCTCTCTCGCATGCAAAAACTTTGCGACCGAGCAGACGTTCTTACTCGTATAACAATCTTTACGGACTGCAGGGAGGCCCTCACACGCCTAGGAAAGACCCCTCGCGAAGGCACGCTCTGCCAGCGGATTAAGAGCCTGTGCTCCGATTAACGGCTAAAAATATCGAAATACGAGTGGATTGGATCCCGGGACACGCAGGCGGCGTCGGTAACGAAGCCGTCCTACCCAGATCCCCTCGAACGGAAAGCTGTGGCCCGCCAAGAAGATCGCCGTCGGCTGCGAGAACAGACACCTCACAACCCCGCACCGTTACCCAAGGGACTGCCTAGGGGGGCGCAAGTTGTGCTTGCCAGATGGCGAGACTACAAGTGATCTCTGCGCCGGTAACTTGCACTACGTGCACGCACCTCCGTTTTTCCAAAATATTGACGCTTCTTTGCTCGACTGGCGTCGACCGCAGAATGTGAACTTGTGCTTCCTAGCCCCCTTCCCCACTGAGGCATAGCGCCATTATCATCATTTATTCTTAACGCCTTTTCGCATTTATGTAAAAAAATTATATACTTTTTTTTGTTTTTAATCACATGACTTCGCGCAAGTATGTTAAATGTTTCACAGTTGTAGTTAACAACAGTCACGGAAAAAATCTTCCATTTGGTCGAAAAGGTGTTCCGTTCCAATTCAGCGTATCTTTATCAAATCGTATTCGCTGTTGATTCTCCGTCCTTTTGCCCGAAGATTTTACAGTTTTTTTGTTTTTCCATTAGCTTCCGTCCTTGTCAGCCACAAGAGTTTCTTGTTCTGTGGTGTGACGTTTTCGCAGATAGAGATTTTTATTCTCTTTTCTGAAGCAATTTTGTTCCTGTTGTTCGCGAAGAGAAACGCACCCTCATGGCTGGTGTCTCGTCACGCATTGTGGGCAGTGTGTGCACTTATTCTAGCTCTTGTTCGGGAAGTTCTGGTCGGTCAATTTCTAAGGACCATTGATTAAGTTTCTTTAGTAGGTCTCTATTCACTGATCATGGTAAACCATGCATTTTTAAGGTTTTCATATATTTTCTATTGTTCCAGCTTGTTGATTTTCCGCTTGGGTTGTTTGATTTCTTCATTATTACCGGTTTCGACCATTCTCATGCGTTCTTTGAGGTCTGTTATTTCTGTCTTTGACTACGCAAGTCGTTTAGAAACTAGTCTTACTAATCTGACACCATCTGTACTTTTTTTTCGATGTTCTCTACAGTGTTTTTTATTTCCATAAGTACAGCAAGTTTTTTTTGTTTTGTTTTGTTTTTAATTTCCGCGAACATGTTTTTCTCTTCTCCATCTTTATTTTGTTTTGAAATGGCCAGTTCTTGTTAAACTTCTCGCTTTCGCGAGATTGAAAGTAGGGCACTTTCAGGATATTTCCGCAGCAGTTTATTGGCACTGGTTTCCGAGTATGTTCCGAAATGATTGCTGAATTTGCCTTAACACAAGAGAAAAACAGGCTGTCTTCAGGTAGTGTTCTATCGTACAATAGACACTCGGAACTGGCATTGCGCAATTTCATTACTGAACTCAATAACAACACAGCAATAAACACTGAGGCAGTAAAAGCAGCAGCAGCAGTGGCAGTTATAACTTATAAGTGTGACAGAGAAAATGAAAAGGATTAAGTGAAAGCGCCAACCTCTAACGACGATGAAAACGGTTTTAGCAGAGAACAAGCCGCTGCTGCCACAGGCCATGTACAAGTTGTCCCGATGGTGGCCTTCATATTCTTGCTTTGTGGCGCGGACAGGCGTGGATTCATGTCGGTGTCCCTGCTGAAGAGTAACGTTGGTACTGCACAGTGACGCGCCCGTTTCGGGCTGGAGTCGCGCAGCACAATACGGCAACGCACTGTAACGATGGTGAAGACGGTTTTAGCAGAAAACTAGTCGCTTCTGCCACTGCAGACTGCGAATGTACAATTGTTGTCTCGCTGGCGGACTTTATTGCCCTATCTTAGTGGCGAGGAGCCACGTCGTTGTCGCTGCTAATGAGTTACGTTTGCGTTGTACAGTGACGCTCCAATTTTGGGCTGGAATCGCGCAGCACCATGCTGCAAGGCACTACAACGACGATGAAGACGGTTTTAGCAGAAAACTAGCCGCTGTTACCACTGCCGACTGCCAATCAACTACTAATCCTCCCTAAAAAAAAAAATTAACACATATTTTACATTTCCCCGTCCCTCACACTATCTAAAAAAAGAGCGTTTGGAAAGTGAGCGAAAGATCGGAATACCGACATATAAACACCAGGCGAACACTATCGACGCCATTTTTATTGCACTATCGATTTCTCGTTTTCTTTCTGCAGTGCATGTTGTCGTTCGCCTCAACGGTGTGCGTTTTTTGTTTTGTTTTTATACTCCGTTTTACCTTATGATGAACCGCAGAGTACTCTAAGACCCACCTAAGCCAATCCGATGCCGTGTGCGTGTCACGTGATCTTTGGGCGGGGCGCAGCGACGTCGGGGCGCGCAATCAGGTGATACGTTCACTGCGCTGGATTGGTTGGGATTGCTCGTAGACTCCGCTGCAGTCCATTGTAATGTGAAACTGAGGATATATATTTATATAGAGAGATAAGTGACAAAATCAACAAAATAAAAATTATGCGAGACTATATATAGCGCTTAGAAGCGATTGGTCAATAAAGAAGGAAGATAAAAGTGAGAATTGACGAGGAGGAATAACTGGCAAAATAATTCTGTATTCCGTATTTTTTTCTTTTTTTTCCGATGTTCTGGCTCTTTTCGGAACTCTGCAGAATTTTTTTTTTTAATTCTGGTATCAAAATGTTTATTTCCCGACTGCGCTTCCCTCCTGTGTCTTTGTTATCCGTCTTTTTATTTTATTTTGACGCTTCATCCGTCCTTTCTTACCCTACGTTTATGTTTGGTGCGAGGAAGAGTCGTTGCGAGATTCCGACATACATGTTTATTTGTGATAGGCACATCATTCCAAGTGCCATTGGGCCGCGAACCGCACGCGGGTATGTTTTTACTCTTCTTCGTCGCCCTAATAATTTTGTTCAAACTCGGAACTGGGCAGACCGCAGCAAATACCATAATTCAAAGAGCTCGGGCGATTTTAAGATAGAAACGATCGAGGAGTAATGTAGGTTCCATACGAAACTTAGTTGTGCGTTAGTCCACGCAAATAATCTGTCGATGCTTTTTTTTTTTGCTCTTTTATTTTGCATTTGTTCGCGTGTGGGCTCTAGATCGTCCGGTCCCCAAATTGTCATCGTTTTCAATCCCCGGGTCCATGAATAAAGAGCGGCAACGGCACTCGCGACGATTTGCGTTGCGCAGATCAAAATGAAAGCTTCCTCTTTCTCTCTCTCTCTCTCTCTCCTGGTAGTCGTTTAATAAATAAAAAAATATATATATTTTCCTTCTCTGCATTGTTTTTTGGTCTAAGCATATAGCATTTATTCTTTTCTTATGTTTTTTCTTAACCGTAGGAAGTAATTGGTTTTATATTTGTATCTATTCCTTCTACATCCTGCGCATTATAACGACCCTTTCTTTAAACCCTTCGTCTGATCGACGTTTTGATTACTGCTTTTGTTTTTGTTTGCTGAAACTGTGAGCGCGTGCGACATGTAATTTATTGTATTCTGTTTGTGTAAAAAACTTTTGTGACAATTAAAATCAAGCGTCTATTGCAAAACAAAAAAGAAAACAATTCAATGACGTGACAACTTAATAGTTCATCAGACGTGTCTCGGTAGGGAGATATTTCTTTGCGCGTTTCTTCATTAATCAATTTAGTGAGGATGGATGACTAGAGCGGGGTAGACAGGCCAGTTTTCGCAACTTAGGTGAACTATGATGCGAGAGCGATATATTACTAACTTACTAGTTAAAATCAATATATAATCTTATTAATGGGGTCGAAGTTTGAACTAAGTCTGTTATTCAGAAAAAAAAATGTGTAAGGAACGATGCACCGTTAAAAAATTGCAATTTCGTTACAGTGTTGTCTTTTTTTTTCTATATTATAGATTACTGGCCGCTTTCTCGGCGCCTTGGAAAAAAAAATGAAACATTTTGAGGGCGAAATAAATGGCTCTCTGTTTGCCATTTCTTAGAGGGCTCTAAATGCGTAGCATTTATAGGACCTCTATGGCCCTCCCCCCCCCCCCCCCCCACACTTTTCGGTGCACAGTAAAGGGCGCAATACGTGTGTTTTGTGAATATATAAAGCCGTCTTGGTATTACGTGACGCTGTAACGTCATGTGTCGGCATGGTGCCATGTGAGTTCATGTTGTTGCATGGCGTTACAGTGTCACGTGACACTACATGGCACGACTTTACGATGTCACGTCATCGTTTTACGTGACACTACATGGTCTGACGTTAGGATGTCACGTCATGCTGTCACATTACGTCATGTAACCACGGGACGTCATATCAAATTTTTGTGATGTCACAATATTGCGTTATATCAGACTGGCACCTAACATTCTTTAACCATGTTACGTCACACCAAATCAATATTACGTCATGACATCACGTAATATCAGAGTGTCACGTGACCTCATAATCTCACGTGCCTCAAGGTATCACGTGACATTACGATGCTCCGTCAAGTGAAACTATAACTACAATGTCACGTGACGTCATGATGTTGCAGAATGTCGCAGTATGCATTGACATTATGATGTTTGTAGTGTTCTAACGTCAGAGTATCAAGTTACATCACTGTTTCCCGTGACGCCACCGTGTCAAGTGGCGACATGGCGTCAGATGACGTTCTCGCGTCACAGGATGGTTTTTGTCACGTACCGACAAGCTATAACCTGACACTGTTGTGCCGCGTGAGGTCACCGTGTCACGAGATATCATTATCTCGTGTGACGACATAGCGTCAGGTGACGTGACCATGTCTCGTCGTGTCATTACGAGGGGCGTTCATAAAGTTCGTATTATTGTCACGAAGGAATAGAAATTCAGGAATCAAACTCGAGTAGGAGTTGAGACTTTCTCTACATATTCGCTACCAAAAGTTACCCACTTTTTCTAGCGATGCACCACATGCCGGAGGCCATTGTAATAGAACTCCTCGTTTTGAGGGTTCAGGAATCGCTCCAGTTCAGCAATCACTTTGTCGCCGTCCTTGAAATGCTTTCCTCTTATTTGGCCACACTGGAAGCGTCTCCGCCATTTAACCAAAGTGTCATAAACTGGGGCGTTGTCCCCGAACAACGCTCCCAGATTGGAATGAATATCCTTGGCATTGCTTCCCTTCAAATGGAGAAAACGGATCACTGCATGTGCTTGGTACCGATGGGCGGTGCCATTTTTGTTTCGACTCCCTAGCGGCGCTCCGAGCTACTATAGCATGCGATGTTTATACTGTGCGGAAATTAGAGGGACGCACGCTCATGTTGATGTCTGTTTTGTTCCATTTTTTCAATTATTTGTGCCGATAATACGAACTTTATGAACGCCCCTCGTATGTCCTGGCATGACGGTGGCACATTATGGTGTGACCCCAGAGGTATTATAATGTACACTAGAGGCTAAGCTGGCGCTAGTGTGCTGTTGCAACATAAAGAAGAAAGCAACCAGTCGAAAGTTGACTTCCGGTAATACAATTCTACAGGGAAAAGCGGGTACGTTCTTTCTCTGCGCTTGAATGGGGAATTCTAGTAGACCGCTTCCGCAGCCCGCTAAGCACCCATATAGCGTTCCGTAATCCACCACAAGACCTTGAACTATGCAGACAAGGCTGGCGGCGCGCATGCGCAGCTGCAGCGTTTTCTTCACGGATGCCGTAGCGAAGGAGAAAAACGGTATACTACAATTCCCTATTGTTTGGGCAAATATTATGAATAATTATAACGTAGTACATAGTGTGGATCATTTCTCAATTTGATAAATAAATATATTGGTCAGTTAGTGCTTTTTTGTCAAGTCCATGTAATTAAACACTGTGCTAAAATAGCTTCATATATAAATGTATGTGCATTGTTGGGCACCATTAGCGCGAACGTGGCATCCACGCTCTTCTGCTGGGGGGGATTGGCGTACCAAGCGAACGAAGGACATGTAGAAAACCAAGAGAGATGGCAAGAACTACGCAGTAACATTGGGTCAGTAACTCCTTGTGCACGTAGACGATCGAAATAAAGTGAATGTCAAGTTAATTAATTCGATTTCCAATAGGTAAGTATTGTTACACTTACACCGTGTCAAAGTTAGTATTATTTTATTATGTCTGCTCGCGTATATGTCCGAAGATGCTTGCTCATCGTTCAAATCATCCCTCGCGCGCTCTAAATCTTTGACAACAGAAAGAAGCCAAGAAACAAATGCCCAACAAAAGCCGCGTGGCATAGAAAATTATTAAAAGCGCACGCCAATAAGAAAATGGTCTATAGGCATTTGTGTAAAATACTATGGTAACAATCAGCGTATATGACACTCTATGTCACTCTAGGGCACAACGCTAACACGCTCCGTATCTCACGTGCTGCTGCTGCTCTTCAGGGTGTCACCAGGTGCGTTAGATGGGGGCGTGGCCTGTCTATCGTCATGGCCGCTGAAGCACGTTTTCGACTTGGATTCCACAACGCAAGGGGAAAGTGCTGCCTCATCTTAGCCACGGTTCCGCCTGCAAGACCACCGCGTGATGGCGCACCGAGGAACGCTTCCGTTTTCGCCTTCAGACTGCTTACAAAAGGACCTACCACCGTCGCAAACCTCGGGGCACGACACAGCGATGCCGACGCTAGCACGCTTCGTAACTCAGGTTCGTTACTTAAATTATGTGAAAAGTTATCGCTCTAACAACGTAATGCTCTTGAATGTGTTATTCCCCATCGACAAAAAGAGTCTACTAACACTCTATGGATGCGTTGTCTCTGATGTGTTTAACTGCTTGCTCTCGCTACCCCATGACAGCGGTCTTCTTTACTTAGACGTATTGCTGATGTTAGATGGAGACGTCGAGCTTAATCCCTGTTTTTTCGCAATCGAAAGACTGCGCAATCTAATCGGAAACCTAGCATCTGCTGCTAAAAAACACCAAAACGAAACTCGAAAGAGACTGGACTCTATCGGTTCTGGAATTAATGAACTAAAACAGATGGTATGTTCTCTAGAGAAACAAATGCTGGAGAATAGCGTCATTAAGGACAGACTTGCGTGGTTGAGAATTCCATCAGTAGCGTTCAAAGAGACGTCCGTTACTCGCGTGATAAAATATGCACCCTTGACTCTAGTATCAATGATTTAAATAACAGAATGAGGTGCATTAGCATTTTAGTCAGGGGTATCCCAGAAAACCAAATGAAACGTGGGAAGATACGGCTAACTGTGTGAGAGGCTTCATCCAGAACCACCTGGGTATAGAACCGGGAAAGATTGAACGTGCCCACCGCGTTGGCAGGAGCAGGGGGTGACAGCCTGACCGATAGGGATGCGTTTTCTGGACTTCAGAGGCAAACAGAACGTATTGAGTAATGCAAACAAACTTAAACACTCGCCTTCACTTAAGGTCTCTACCCCAGAAGACTTTTTTCCTAAGGTTTGCCACCACCGGAGCAAACTGTGGCAGTTCAATGAGCAGTTCAGAAATCAAAACATAAAAGTTAGACTTGTGTACGACAAACTTTATGGCGGTGCAAAGCAGTACGTTTATTGTCCCTAGTCTGCTGAGATTAGTTTAGTTCAAAAATTTCAAGCTGTAAATCAAGCGATAACGTGACAGTCTAGAAAAATAGCTTGGCAGGATTGTGTTGATATCTATGTGCTTGTTGCGAACTTTCGCAGTCTTCTGCCTAAACAAGATATTTGTGAACTGTGCATGATTAAGGTGCTCAGACTGTGCTAGGAACTGAAACATGGTTAAAGCCGGAGATTAGCGATGGCGAGGTTTTTCTTAGTCAATCATTTCGTTCGTTACGTAACGACTGCACATGTTCCCGCGGCGGCGGCGTACTTATTGCTATCAGTAAAGCCATGGATGCATAGCTGATTTCTGTAGATGTGACCTTGAAGGTTTGTGGGTACGCTTAGATCATCCTTCTTTGCCAGTTATTGTTGGCGCCAGTTATCGCTCTCCTGGCCGTGACAATACTTTCGTTGATAAACTGTACGTTTGTATTGAGCACTTTTTTATTTCCCGGTAGTACCATTATTTTTGGCGGGGATTTCAATTACCCAGGTGTAAACTGGAAGGAGGGCATTGGTCTTACCTCTTGTGTGGCTAATCCAGAAGTTTTATATTTTATTAACATGATGCATAGCTTTGGTCTCACTATAATTGTAAACGAACCCACACGAATAAATTCTGTTTTGGACCTTGTTTTCACCTCGAGTGCGGATGATGTGCGGTCTGGTCATATTCCTGACAGGATCAGCGATCATAACACGGTTTTAGTTAAAATGTCTCTGCCATTAGTAACTAGAACGATAAGCACTAAACTCATCAATGTATAGGGCAAGGTTAAAGAATTCACCCTAAGCGAGGCTTTTGAGCAGCTTGCTTCAGAATACGAACACCACTTTTATCAAAGATCTGCGGAGTCAAACTGGAAATTATTAAAAGACGAGTTTAAGCAGTTCAAGTCTCGATTTGTACCTCAAATTGTGTTAAAAACGAATGTGATCAACCCTGGGTTACGAATACACTCAGAAAATAAAATAATAGAAAAGCGTCTCTTTGCCAAAGCGAAAAACAAATCTTGTATCTGATATGTTTAAGTACTTGAACTGTTTTATGAAATTCGAAATTAGCATAAAAATGCGAAGATAAAATACTTCAAGCAAAACCTGCTAAATGTATTGTTAACCAATATTCGGAAATTTAGGAAAACGTGTCCAAAGAAAGATGACTCTCTCCCTAAGCTGAGCAACGATCTCAACGAAGTATTAACGAACCTTAAATCAGCTACCGTCTTTAAAAACTATTTTTCGTCCGTGTTCACCGTAGAAGACTTTTCAGTACCCTGTGATCCGATCTGTAGACTACTTAGCATTTCTTGCGAAGTCTTTGTCTTTGACCGAAATGGTATCCTGAATGCAATCGAAAAACTCTCCCGCAGGTCAGCCCCTGGCGACAACAATATTTGCCTTAAACTTCTAGAAATAACAAAGCACATATCATCTTACCTTTTCTGTCGACTATTTGAACAATCACTTGACTCGGCTACCCTCCCGGAGGACTGGAGATTCGGGAAAGTTTTACCTATTTTTAAATCCGGAAACAAGCAGGACTACTCAAATTACAGACTTATATCGCTGACAAGTCTACCACGCAAAAGTTTTGAACATGTCGTTTACTCCCACATTATAAACTATTTGTCGGAAAATAAATTAATATGTAACAACCAACATGGTTTTAGGTCGCGATATTCATTTGAAACCCAGCTTTTGGAGTTTGTAACCGAAGTGCATAACAACGTTCATTCATCTAAACCCATTGATGCCATTATCATCCATTTCTCTAAAACATTTGACACGGTTCGTCAACAGCGACTTCTATACCAACTTTCTGACCTTAACAACCATCCATCTGTTATACTTTGGATAGCTTGTGGGCACCCTGGCGGCTCCACAGGCCAGTTGCCCGACTGCGAGGCAAAGGTGCCGAACTTTTCCCGCGTGGCGGCGACGTCAAACCAGCCACGCGCACATCGCGTGCGCCGCCTTGATAAGGCAGATCAGAGGCGGCGCACAGGGAGTCGCTGACTGGACTCAGCCGCCGCTGGTAGCAATGTTAATCGCCTTGTCCATGTCCTATTAAATGTAGTTTCTTGTTGTTGAAACCGTTGGCTCCGTGTTATTCCTCCGGGTCGGGTATGCAGCAAGGCAAACCGACCACAATGGCGCCCAACCGTGGTATGCTGCCCATTCGCAGGAATTTCACGCGGCTTGGTTTCTTCTTTCGGTAAGCCTTTTTCATATTCCCCGTGTTCCCTATCGTTGTTTCGTGCTTCCGTCACGTCCGCGTTTGTTGTACTGGCGTGTTTCTGACTGTTTGTTTTGTGACCACGGCAATCGTTTTGCGCGCTTGTGTTGGTTTTTGCGGGGCGTTTTCTTTTTTTGGCGCTTGTGTTGGGTTTTTGGGGGCGTTTCTTTTTTTGTTGCTGCAGGCATGCTCAAACTCGAGCAGGAAGCCGCGATGGCCGCAGCGGCACAAATGCACCTGCTC
The DNA here is from genome assembly GCA_013358835.2 of Ixodes persulcatus. Taxonomy (NCBI): domain Eukaryota; kingdom Metazoa; phylum Arthropoda; class Arachnida; order Ixodida; family Ixodidae; genus Ixodes; species Ixodes persulcatus. The sequence goes on from JABSTQ010001959.1 coordinate 36,850, forward strand.
ACGAAGGTCACGGAGATGTGCGACTCCGTGATGCAGCGCCTGGCCCACACGCCTGGCCAGCAAGAAACCCCACCGCGAGAGCCCCGACCACACTTGACGGTTCCAGTCTACATGGGGTACGACGACGTCAAGTCCGTGGCAGACTTCCTGGGCGAGCTGCAGACGTACCACCTTGCCTCCGGTGCCTCGAAAGCCTTCATCGTGGACCGGATTTTCCCGCTGGCGTTGCAAGCCAGCGCCAGGTGCTGGTTTGGGTTGCAGGCCCCCTTCACCAGCCTAGCAGACTTCCAGACAAGGCTTCGAGAAGAGTTCCTGCCTGCAGGCTACGCAGCGCTGATCCTCTGAGAGCTCGAGGCAAGGACGCAGCACCCGGATGAAAGTCTGGTCCGGTACGTTCGGGTCATGCAAGAGCTCTTCAAGAGGGCGGACCCGAAGTCACCGGAGTTTATTTATTTATTTATTTATTAATTCCCTCAGGGCCCGAAGGCATTATAGAGGGGAGTGGACACACACATCTAATTGCACACAAATACAAACAGTAATTAGGCAGGTAAGCATAAAAATCCAAAAACAGAACAAAAATAAAACACTGTCAACCAAAATCCAAAAAATATTCGCAAAGTGCAGCTTTGAATCCCGCACTCTCGGCTATGCTGGCAACAGGTGCGGGAAGGCGATTCCAGTCCAGTGATGTCATGGGTACGAAAGACTGATGAAAGCTTGAGGTGCGACACTGAGGGATGCCAACTTTATTTTGATGGTCGAAACGTGATGAGACGTATGATGGTTCTGTTAACAGATGCTGACGAAGATTTGCATTGTGGTGGTAAATTTTATGAAATAAACATAGACGAGATATTTTTCTACGTAGGGAGAGGTCAGGCAAGCTTAGGGTAGTTTTCATTGCTGTTACGCTAGATGTGCGATGATAGTTATGTAGTATGAATCGAACAGAACGGTTTTGAGCAGCTTCTAATGATAGTGCAAGCGTTACACCGGGGTCCCAGATAGCGGAAGAATACTCAAGTTTACTGCGGACCAATGATTTGTAGAGAAGTAGTTTTAAGGACAGTGGGGCAAGAGAGAAGTTCCTTTTTAGAAAGCCCAACATGCGGTTAGCGTTTTTAATTATATATTCAATATGAATGTTCCATGAAAGGTTGTTAGTGATATGAACACCAAGATATTTAAATGAGGACACGGATTCCAGCTCAACAGTTCTTATATGGTACGAGGGACAGGTGTTATATTGACGTGATACTCTCATGAATTTGCACTTGTTAATATTGAGTTCCATTTGCCATTTATCACACCAACGAGAAATACTGTCAAGGTCAGACTGGAGTGCGAGAACATCAAGATCGTTAGTTACTTCAGAATAGATGACACAATCGTCTGCAAAGAGACCAACTGAGGATGAGATATGCGAAGGAAGGTCATTAATATATATTAAAAACAAAAGAGGGCCAAGTACTGAACCCTGGGGGACACCAGAAGTCACAGGAGAGGGGTGCGAGTTAATGCCATTAACGTGAACAAATTGAGAACGGTTAGTTAAAAAGGCGTTGATCCAAGTCAAAACATGAGAGTCAATGTTCAGTTTACTGAGTTTATACAAAAGGAGCCTATGTGAAACCTTGTCAAATGCTTTAGAGAGATCTAAAAAGATGCAGTCAACCTGAGATGAACGATCGAGGGAAGCGTGAAGGTTATGCGTAAGTGTTAATAGCTGAGTTTCGCACGAGAACAGTTTTCTAAAGCCATGTTGAGCAGGCGAAAAGAATGTATAGGAATTAAGAAAATTAACGAGATGCGAATAGATTATGTGCTCTAAAATTTTGCAAGGGACACTTGTTAAGGAAATCGGGCGATAATTACTTGGGCTCGATTTGTCACCACCTTTATGGATAGGAATCACCTTCCCCACCCTCCAGTCCTCGGGAAGGCTTCCGAGTTCGAGTGATTGTCGAAATAGCTTTGTTAAGATAATAGAGGAATACATAGTAGTGTTTTTAAGAAACTTCGAGTTAATATTATCAATTCCACACGATGACGATAGTTTAAGGTTGGCAATGACTTTCACTATACCGGCACATTCTATATCAATAGAATTCATAGCACAAATATTGTATTCATAAACATCCGGATAGGAATTAGTGGTTAAATTCGAAAATGATTTTGTGAATAATTCGTTTAGCACAGCTGCACACTCATTCGCCGCTATCGTCTCATCCTCTTCGTTGTTAAGCACTACGTCAAGCCTCTCAGAAGGGTTTACGACGTTCCAAAATTTTTGAGGGTTGTTGCGTAACATAGTGGGTAGGGTACATTCGAAAAATTTGAGCTTGGCTTCGACAATGGACGTCTTATACACTGCTGCAGCAGAATGATATGCTGCCCAACGATGCTCTGCGTTGGGAAACACGGATAATTTTGCAGCACGGAACATCCTTTTTTTCCTATTTGAGAGCCTTCTGAGCGTCTGGTTGAACCATGGGGAGCGAGTGTAATTACGTACAGTTCGTACAGGTACATATCTATTTGTAAGGAAAGCAACTTTTTCTTTGAACAACATCCAGTTATCCTCAACAGAACGCTCAGAAAAATTACGCAGATAATCGCTTAAAAAAGTACCCAATTCATGATTAATGGCTCCAAAATCCGCTCGGGCATAGTCAGATATCCGTTTAACTTGGACTGGAGAGCGACACACCGGAACAACAAAATCAAAGTGGAGCAATGAATGATCACTGAGACCAGGTAGGTACGTGAGAGACGATATAAGCTCGCGTGACGTCGTCAGCACAAGGTCCAGCACCGTGGCCGAAGAACAAGTAACCCGAGTAGGCTGCGTAACAACCTGAGTGAAGTTAAAATCTGCGCATAGATTTAAAAAGTCATTGGATTCTGTGGAAAACGTACTTAAACAGGGGCCGTTGTTTGACCACATATTGTTCGGATAATTAAAGTCTCCTAACAGTAAGACTGGGACATCAGGGAAACGGACTGTGACAGCATTGACGACGTCATGAAGGTCAGAAACAAAGGTAGAACTTCTCGAAGGAGCACGATAGCAAACGCCCAAAACATATTTGCGATGATTTAAACAAATGCAAATCCACAGTATCTCCAGATTCGTGACAACGTTTACAAGAAATGAAGAAATATTATCAGCCACAGCGAGCATAACACCGCCGCCACTTTTACCAACTCTATCTTGCCGATAAATATTAAACTTCTTTTGACAGTGCAAAATTTCACTGTTACAAATCTTACTTGTCAGCCACGTTTCTGTCAAAACAACGATACTAACATTTGATGAGTCAATTATTGAACAAAGGTCGTCCCGTTTATTGATAACACTCCTAATATTTGTAAAAAGAATCGAGAGTTGCGCAGAGGACGATGTCTGAATAAGGCCACCACCCCTCGCAACATGCTACAACGTAGGTGCTGCATGACTGGCATTTTGAGTTTGGTTATTTACAGCGATAGTGGGGGCAGACAAGCCGCCACTGCGCAGGTCTGCTTGTCGTACACTATTAGTAAGCTGATCATAAATGTAGCTCGTTTGGCCAATAAAAAGTTTGTTGTACCGGAGTTTGAAGGTTGCATTTTGAGATGTTCCGAATTGAAGAAGTTTCTTTCTTGCCTGTCGTGTCGCCAGACAGAAATCCTCGTTCACTGTAGTACCAGCGTTTTTCAGCGTCGAACGGAGCGATAAAACCTTGTCTTTTAGTTTGTACGACGCGAATTTCACGATAACCGGTCTGCATCGGTCGTCCGAGAAATATCCCAATCTATGGGCACGATCGATGCTCTCCGAAGTTATCTGGGGGTCAACTGAACGAGATAGTATTTCAATAATTTTACTTCCTGTTTGTTCCCACGTCTCCGACCTTGAATCCCCTGTTACCCCGTGAAAAATTAGGTTTTCGCGTCTCGACCGGTCTTCGAAGTCATCCAAGCGACTTTGCAAAGACGCGTTGTCTTCTTGCACAGATTTGATTACTTCGCGTGCCTCAGTGAGTTCTTTCCGGATATCAGTTGTTACCGACTCAACAGAATCAATTCTTCGGCCAATTACTTCAATTTTACTTTCGATTTGTGTTTGGTTAGCTTTGATTTCGTTAACCGTCTGGATCAGGCTACACTGGCCCTCTTCTATCTTGACTGAGCGCGTCGAAAGATCCTGGAGAAGCGTTAGCATATCAGCGAACTGTTTTGCCTGAGCGTCCGACATCGGGCCCGGGTTAAGTTCGACGTCCCCAGCTAACAGCAGTAACACATTGCGTACGGAGTAAGCACAGTCGGCAACAATACATAACAACAAGCCGGGGCACGGCAGCACTACAAGGCCAACGTAATTGCTCTTGAATTCGAAAAAAACGCTTCTTACTAACCTGCATGACAACAAGGAAGTGGTTAGGCGACATGTTGCGTGCGTTGCCGCCGTGCCCACTGATGGCCTGAGGGCCGGCTGTGGCTCTTATAGTCGATGGCGCTTGTGTCGATGACGTCACGAAGCCGAAGATCACGTGGTCCAGTTGCCCAAAGTGGCACGCCGCCTTGTTTGCTTCTGTTTCCGATGTCTCTGGTGATGGTGCAGTTGAATCGAGAGTACGCCCGCCGGCAATCAGCAAGAGCTGCATGACAACAAGGAAGTGGTTAGGCGACATGTTGCGTGCGTTGCCGCCGTGCCCACTGATGGCCTGAGGGCCGGCTGTGGCTCTTATAGTCGATGGCGCTTGTGTCGATGACGTCACGAAGCCGAAGATCACGTGGTCCAGTTGCCCAAAGTGACACGCCGCCTTGTTTGCTTCTGTTTCCGATGTCTCTGGTGATGGTGCAGTTGAATCGAGAGTACGCCCGCCGGCAATCAGCAAGAGCTGCATGACAACAAGGAAGTTGTTAGGCGACATGTTGCGTGCGTTGCCGCCGTGCCCACTCTAAAGATAAAGCTTTAAGCTTTTTGCAAAAACCAGCTGAAAGCCACAAAAAATATATGGTGGAGACAATCAGATTCGAACTGATGACCCTCTGCTTGCAAAGCAGATGCTCTACCAACTGAGCTATGCCAACTGAGCTATGGACAGAGTAGCTCGGGTCAGAAGACAGTGTCACCCAAGGTACCACATCTACCTCATCAACCGCACCTTTGAGACCCTTGAAGAGCTAGCGCGGGGCGCCCGCCTCATCGAGGAAGCTCTTCATGCCGAGCGGAACTACGTGCCGCCGCCACCAGCCAAGTACACACTCGAACCGGCATGCGCATGGCGGGGCCCCGAGGCCTCCACGCAAGTGGACTGTCCGAACGAGACCTCCCTTCCCCACCACGTCAACCAGGAGAGTTGGCGTGGCATGTATGGTGAGCTCCCGTGCGGGATAAGCGTATGTTCGCCTAACTCTCCCCGAGAGGGCCCCGGAGGTCACAGCGAGGCCCGTGAGGGTTTCGGGCGGGCGTCGCCACAACAGGTGGGAGGTCGTTGGCCGTGCCCTATCGTAAGCTGGGGCCCACGGAGATCACCACCCAAGCGAACCATCTTCATCAGTCTGCTTCTGCAAGTGCTGGCGAAAGCTGGCACGGTGCGGTCGCAAACCCGCAGCCCAGCAGCATTGACCCCCGCCGCAACGAAACACGCCCTCCCCAACACAGCCAGTCGCAAGCCTGGTGGAGGCCCTCCCATAGTTTTTCCTTATCCGATCACTGGAGGCGGTCCGACGGGCACCTCGGTGCGGGTGGCCTAAGCAGGCAACTGTCGTCGGACTGCTGCTACGACTGCGAGCAGCCCGGCCATCACCAAAACCAGTGTCCAAGGCTCCTGGACACTACAAACTAAGAGGTGGCACGACACGGCGGCAAAGGGCGGAACCAGAACAACCAGGGACACTACTACGGCCGGCGACACTGAAACCAGACAGCCACTCGCCGACGGCCGTTACAGTCCCTGGGAGCAGTCAGGCCGCGGCACAGATTCCATCGGTATGTCGAATCCAGCCCGAGCCTAACATCATTGAACCGCGCATGACGATTTCACTGCTCCATTTTCCCATTGCCGCACTTTTGGATTCTGGGGCCGCTATCTCGCTCATAGGGGATTTGGTTTTCGAACTCTGCAAAGCAAAAAAGATAAGCCTCCGGGAGTGCGAAACCAGTTTGCAGCTAGCTGCTGGTACAGCTGGAGGAGCCGTGAGGCTGCTGATTTGGTTTAATGGAAAGAAGCGCCGTCAGCGATTTCTTTATCTGCCAGGACTCGTGGTACCTGTGATCTTGGGCCGAGATTTCATTACAGGCGAAAGCATGACGCTCGACTTTTCTGGTGGCGGATACCGGCTGGAACAACAACCGGAGCTGACTCTGTTTACCAAACGGGAGGACTGCATCCGTAACCCGACCACTGCAGCCCACTTCACCATGGTGCCGGATGTCTTGCCTGCCGGCGTTCGAGAATCGTTGCGAAAGTGCCCCGCAAGCAGCCAGCAGAAGGAGGAGCTTCAAGCCGTATTTGAGTCTTTCTCAGCGATGTGCACGGAAACACCTAGAAAGACGGACATCCTGCTGCACCGCATTGAAACCGGTGACGCGCCGCCTCGGAGGTGCAACCCTCGACCGATCAGCGTCCACAAAAGGGCACTCCTTGATGCGACGCTCGAGGAAATGATCGACACCGGTTCAGTAGGTGAGTCGAAGAGCCCCTGGGCGTTCCCCGTTGTTCTCGCTCCGAAGAAAGACGGAACAGCCAGACTCTGTGTGGATTACAGGCGGCTTAACGATGTGTCCGTACGAGACAGCTACCCTTTCCCCAGCATTTCCTCCGTGATGTACGCGTTCGGTAACGTGACCGTGTTTACAACGCTGGATTGCAGCTGAGGGTTTCTTCAGATCGAGATCCACCCATCAGACGTTCCAAAAACTGCTTTCATCTGCCACAGAGGGTTGTTCAAGTTCACCCGACTGCCGTTTGGCTTGTCTAACTCTCCAGCCAGTTTTCAACGCCTGATGTATGTTGTACTTGGGAACTCGAAGTACGAATTTGCCATGGCATACATGGATGACGTGGTTGTTTTCTCGAGAACTATTGAGGAGCATGTCGAGCATCTGCAGATCGTACTTGAGCGAATGCGTAATGCTGGGCTCACGATTCATCCTGGAAAGGTTCAGTTGGCCGCGCCCAAGATTAACCTCCTTGGATTCGTTGTGGATAACGGCACGCGCCGGCCAAACGAAGATAAGTTGCGCGCGCTAACCGAATACCCAAGCCCACATGACGTAAAGAGCCTACAAAGATACCTCGGAATGATTGCGTTCTACCGGGATTTCATTCCACACTGTTCCGAGATATCCCAACCGCTCAATCACCTTTTAAAAAAAGGCGTCAAGTGGTGTTGGGCCGAGCAACAACAATGCGCATTCGTAGCCCTTTCGAAAGCCGTGTCTGACAACGCTTGTTTACAGCTCCCAGACTTGAACAAGCCGTTCGTTCTGCAGAGAGATGCAAGCGACTGTGGCCTGGGTGCTGTCTTGCTGCAGGAGTATGGCGGTGTGCTTCGGCCAGTTGCTTTCACGAGCCACACGCTAACTCCAGCCGAGCCCAACTACAGTGTCGCAGAACGTGAATGTCTCGCCATTATTCATGCTTTGGAGCACTTCGATATGTACCTAAATGGCGCAACGTTCCAGATTCAATCTGATCACTTAGCGCTATCATGGCTAAGGGGACTTAAGAATCCAGCTGGACGTCTTGCTCGTTGGGCGCTTACGCTACAACAGTACGACTACTCCATAGTGTACCGCCCGGGGTCAATCAACAAAGTTGCTGATGCGCTGTCTCGTGCTCCACTTCCCGAGGAACACTCGCAGGATACCCATGGCTTGGTGACCATCGCGGCCACGGCACGAGGATCCCCAGATTCATGGTGAGATACATTGGTGAGCCGCGAGGAGCTTCGCAAGGCGCAGCTGGATGACGGGCTCTGCCAACGCGTGTCCGCCTAACTGGCAGCAAGAGGTCCAGTCGACCGCCCAAGTGACGAGGAGTTCGACTCCTACTTGATCAGCGACGACGGCCTCCTGCTACGCTACATCCCCCAGGCCGACGACGATCCGGATGGCTTGGCGTTCCGGACCGTGATACCCCGCAAGCTACGTAAGCTTTTCATTCGATACATGCATGACTCTGCCTTGGCAGGGCACAGCAGTGGGAGCAAAACTTATGAAAAATTATCCCAAATCGCCACCTGGCCAGGCATGAGGCAGGATGTGCTCCGATACGCTCGTAGCTGCTCGGTGTGCCAGAAAGCAAAACCACGTGGTGGTCAGCCCCCCGGTCTCATGCAACCAATCGTGAGCCAGAGCCCTTTGCAGATTTGTTGCTGTGACGTCATGGGGCCCTTCCCACGTAGTACCCGCGGCAATCAATACTTGTTCGTGGTAACCGATCTCTTCACAAAGTGGGTTGAGTTATTCCCTTTGCGGAAGCTAGATTCGCAAAAACTCTGGGAGTGTCTACTTGAAACATTCGCTAGGTTTGGCTTTCCTGCACAGCTTGTAAGCGATAATGCCTCCTATCTAACAAGTAAGGTGTTCGTCGACGCATGTGCAGTGCTGGGAATTGAGCACAAAAGAACTTCCCCATACCACCCGCAAGCAAACCTCACGAAAAGGGTAAATCGGGACCTTAAGATGATGTTAGTGGCCTACACAGAGCGCGACAAGGACTGGGACGCGAAACTGCCCGAGCTGGCATTCGCAACCCGTACGACCATTAATCGGTCAACGGGTCTCACTCCTGCCCAATTGAATTTCGGTAAGAAGCTCGCGTTCCCGCTTTTTAACAGTCTCCTTTCTACAGAGTCTGGGGGAAGGTTTCGCCCCTACGTGAAGTTCGCAGAGGACCTGCGAAAGCGCTTCTCCGATAACCTTCGAGAGGCCCGGTAAAATCTAGACTTCGCCCGAGTACAGCAGGCAGAACAGTACAACCAAGGGCGACGTGACTTTCAGTTCGAGGTGGGAGATTTTGTACTCCGGCGTACTCACCCACTGAGTGACGCCGCTCGAGGCTTCGCAGCCTCCCTCGCCAACAGGTGGGAAGGTCCATTTCGCGTGCATGAAAAGTGCTCGCCGCTCACTTACAAACTAGCTCACTTTGAGTCTAGTGAGCAAACCGGACCTGTTCATGTCACCGACCTTAAACGATTTTTTCAAGCAGAAGAAGAAGATTCCTCGCAGGACCGGAACGACACTGACGGCAGTCGCGTTCCGGAAACCCCCTTGTCTCCACCAAGGCGGCGGTATAACCTGCGACGTCGGGGACACGAAAGAGAGAGGAACCATTTTTTTTTTCTCTTCGGCTTCGCCTCTCTCGCATTTTGGGGGTAGTTTTCTACTTCCACGGATCTGCCCCCTTTTCAAGAGAGGGGCGAGAAGATTGTGTGCCTACCTCAGATCCGTTATTTGCAACTTTCTGGAAGGGGTGCGAAGATAACGTCGGGCCCAACCCTCAACTGAGCCCCATGTCGTCTGCTTTCTTGTTTTTCTACGAAGATGGCTCGTGGTCAACACCGTCACCACACCCGCCATCGGAACGACACGGCGGCCGGGCTTGTGCTGGGCCGGGGCGCCAAGGACGTCGGCGCGTCAGGGGCGGCCCATGGAACCATGGACCGCTACCACCCCAACAGGACGGAGCGGCAGCTAACTCGGATCAAGGAGGATCACGCGGAGAGCAGCAGCAGCAGCAGCCGCCTGCTGGAGCCGACTTAGAGCAACAAGGTGGCCGCCAGCGGAGCCCTGAGCCAGAACAAGGAGCTGGAAAGACAGCGGACGCCGAACGCATCGCGCTCGTCCAGCAGGCGCCGGCCGGACTTGCAACGTCAGTCCGCCCGGCAGCGCCATCCACCCCCTGACGCCCACAACAACGTCTCCGTCATCAACATGCCGGACGAAGCTTGAGGGGGGGGGGGGGGGGGGGAAGTGTGGGCACCCTGGCGGCTCCACAGCCCAGTTGCCCAACTGCGAGGCAAAGGTGCCGAACTTTTCCCGCGTGGCGGCGGCGTCACGCCAGCCACGCGCACATCGCGTGCGCCGCCTTGATAAGGCAGATCAGAGGCGGCGCACAGGGATTCGCTGACTGGACTCAGCCGCCGCTGGTAGCAATGCTAATCGTCTTGTCCATGTCCCATTAAATGTAGTTTCTTGTTGTTGAAACCGTTGGCTCCGTGTTATACCTCCGGGTCGGGTATGCAGCAAGTCAAACCGACCACAAGCTGAATTCTTAAATAACCATACGCAAGCTGTTCACCTTGGGCATGCCAGATCAACAAGCGTGCCTGTACTGTCTGGCGTCCCCCAGGGCAGCGTTCTCGGTCATCTTTTATTTCATATATATATTAACGATCTTCCTCACCAGATAACATCATCTATTAGGCGTTTCGCGGATGATAGCGTAATTTACCGTCGCATCACTAACCATGAATATTCGATACTATTACAGCAGGATCTAAATGGTCTGTCTTATTGGCGTAACACGTGGCAGATGAAGGTCAAATAACCAAGAGCAAACTTTTAACATTCACTGGTCAGCGATCTCCTATTGTACGTAACTACGCCTTACTAACACTGCCTCTCAATAAAGTACCAACTTACAAATATTTAGGCGTAACATTTTCTGAAGACCTAACTTGGAATACTCATATTGACAATGTAGTGGCTAGTGCATGCAGATCTCTAGGATACATAAAACGTAACCTATACCGCACTCCCCGTTGTATCAGAATTAACTGCTGGGCTAGTTGGTAAAGCATCATAGAGGACAAGAGCGCAAAATGTGGGCCGAGCTGGCCGGTGTGTCAACATCTGACTACGTGAACACGCCCTTTCACTAAAATATCCATATCCGAGACTGCAAATGCACCCCTGGGTTTGCTGAAACCAGAATCCTCAAGCAACACCACAACCCGAGAGCCAGGGAGATCTATGAGGCTCAAATCATCAAAGCGAGAGAGGACGCTTGCATTCGCGCACCGTCAGTAGCCTTATGTGACAGAGAACTTCAATACCCGAATTTGTTTTCTTAAAACGCTAATATTTTTCAATTTTTCTTTCTCTTTTAGATTTTTCTTTAAACTTCTCTCTTTTTCTCTAATTTTTGTCCTAATTGTTTTTTTCTTATTTTTCCCTAGTCTCATTTCCCATTCTTTTTTTTCTTTATAGCTTCTCAAAAAATGTATTATTTTCTTAGTTGCTTTGCTTTGACAGCAACGTTCCTTTTCATTTTCTATCACTAAAAAATCTCCAGGTTCGTTTTCCTCTTTCACATTAAAAACGCCAGTTGATAGTAGCGCTTTGTCCTGTCGTGTCCTGTTCTTCTAGTTGTTCGTCTCTTTTGCGCTCTTGTTCTCTATAATGCTCCTCGTTTTGTTAAACTAACTGCCTATAAGACTTTCGTCCGATCAAAATTAGACTACGCCAACTTTATTTGGTGGCCTCGTCAATCATATCTCATTACTAAACTCGAATCGGTGCAAAACAAGGTATCACGTTTTATAACACATGACTACTCACGAACGTCAAGCGTCACTGCCCTCTATCTCAAAGAACTCAACCTGTTCAGTTTGTTTTAAGGAGTTCAAAAATAGCTTAAAAATGCGGACTGACCGCACATCATCCGCACTCGAGGTGAAAACAATGTCCCAAAAAAAATTTTAGTCGTGTGGGTTCGTTTACAATTTGAGTGAGACCAGAGCTATGCATCAGGTTAATAAAATTTGACACTTCTGCACCAACCGCTTTTTTTATTATTTATTTTCCTGATTGACGAAACGCCAACAGTCACTTACCACCTCACACTCCATTCGTCACGACCACAGCCTAAAAATTAAACCTCTATTCGCAAGAACTCATAAATTCCAAAATTCCCCACTTCCTCTCGCTATTACTAACTGGAATTCTCTTCCTGAAACCATAGTACTTGAATCTAACCCGAAGACATTCCGTGAACTCTGCAAGACGCACCTGACAAGTGTTGATCTTTAACATGTTTATACTGTTAATTACTTTTTCTACGTGTGATGTTTTGATATCTGTCCTGTTAGTTGGTTGTTTTTTGCGATTTTCGAATATTTCCCTTGTCGTCCCCCTCCTGCTATCTGTACATGTCGTTTGATCCCCCCTCATGTAATTCTTTTCATCTGAAATAGCTTTGAGGTATAATAAACACAACTGAACTGAACTAAAACACACTATCGCCCCCTGCAGAACAATCTATGTCTTCAAAGCTATATAATCTCAACCATTCCGATATCTATAGCCGTCCTATAGAATAATTTGTCTACGAAGATACAGACTGGCGCCTATTCGTTGTTTTAGCGATATTTAAAATTGTATGTCCTTAATGTAATAGTATATTGACTTGTCGTTGTGCTGTAGCCGGCTATAGAGTGCATGGTGTATGTCCCTAAATCTATAGACTAGGGACAATTGAATTTTCTTTAGCCGACTCAATGGTGTTTTATGTCGCTTAGGTTATAGACCCTCGACCTTAGCAGTGCACAGGTAGAAAAGTGGAAAAGAGTCATTCATGCGCTCGCTCGGTATGAGAATTTTTTTTAGCCAGCTTAATGGGGCGTACGCAGTTTTGTGCACGTTAGTCAAAAAAGTAATTGATTACAATTACTATTACTCTTGGTTTAAAAGTATTCAATTAGACTACTTTAAACTTGGGATAAAAAATTTAATTAGACGTTACCTCAAAAAGCAAGTGTTACTTTTTCGATTAATATAATAATAATTGGGGTTGTGGGGATAATTATGCAACGTGTAGCTGGTCAGCCATTTTAAAGTTGCGACGAGACACTCGCTCTAGATGAGCAACTTAGCCAGTGCAGTACAACTGCTAGCCTGGGGTCTTGAACGTGCATCACACAGTAGTGATACACGACCGCACGCCGGTACGATGCTCATCCAGATCGAAACGGGCAGAGGTGGAGATTGAGCCCAGGAGGTTCTGCAGCGCGAGCTTTCTCTGCACGTGCTCCGAGCTGGTGTGCGCTAGCCCACTCGGCCACCGATCCCCCACTTCCATTATTTTAAAAAGCTTCGTGCCGTTATCACTTGGGCAAAAAAGATCAGTAAAAATAATAAACAAATACAAGTACGAGATCCGCGCCAAGAAATCACACAAAGCTAATTCACGAGTTCCTTCCAGGTTTGAAAACGGGACTATTGTAAGAGAATCACCGGATTATTGATAGTCTCTATCTACCCTTTCCAGATTCAAGATTGAGGCGTTTTTATACGTGCACGTGGCACGAACGAGCGCAAATACTCCTCGAAGTAAGGACGCTAAACCCTGTTAGCTCTGCCTCAGCGAAAAGTAGCTCAATTCTAGTATACTTCTGCTGTGCTTATTATGCATACTACCCCTGTAATAATTTTGTGCTAAATTGGCCGATCTCGAGTATACTCGCCGATAATAAAAGCATACTATTAGTATGCTTGCAGCTCTATTTCTGAATAGTCTTCAGGACACTCCGTGCATACTGCTAGGAAAACGTTAGCATACCTTGGGTGAGCTCCCACTCTGATTCCAGTGATCTGTAAGCTTGTGAGTTTATTCTGCAAAAAGGGCACTTGAAGCACCCGATAACGAGAATTTAATGTAAAGGCAAAGAAATTATATTAAGTGGTACACTGAAATGAGAATGTAAAAGAAATTGCTAGCAGTGGACACAAACCTAGTCTCCATCACAGGGAATTGAGGTTTATGTCAATGCTGGCAATTTGTTCCACAGAAGGCTCACATTTCAGTATTCCACCTATTATAGTTTCTTTACCATAACATTTCCATGTGCACTCAAACGCGAGGTGGAACGATAATGCCCCTTTGCACTATGATAGCGAAGAGAAGTATGAATGCATGTACCCAAATATTTAACGGAGAAACTTTATTTGTACATAAGTTGATATACACCTTGTATATATGAATAGAAACATTTTTTTTAGGTTGCCTTAATCCTATCTATACAAGATTAAACAAATATTTACACTTGCTTCTGTATAATATATCTCAAACAGGTTGCTTCTACTGTTAAGAAACCAAACTTCTCTGGGAAAAAAGGTCCCAAGAAAGCTCATCGCCACCTTTACAATCAGAAAAGGCAAAAAAGTTAGAATTTGCTTTTCAAGGAGGCATTATCAGTTAGTACATGGCTGCATACTTATTGATGATGCCTTCCTCACAGGTTGTAAGCACTTTTATACCGTGTTTTCTATTATGTAAATCTCGTAATGCTGCTCTTTGGTGAAACAACTGCCAACTTGTGGAGTGGAAACAGAAAATTAGGCTTCTATTTTTTAATACAAAGAATACTTTCCAGTGTGATTTCGCCGAAAAAAGCTGTTGAAAGAAAAACACTCACCACATCGGCGCTATTGACCCCGTGAGTGATGACGTTGTTCGAGGCGGGGTTTAAGCCGCACGTCCGGAGGCTTCCTGGCCTTTGACGACGTCCATTCCCCGAAGTGAAGAACCCAGGGGTTCAGTGGAGGTGGGAGAATTGGCAATGTAACGAACGGTTTAATTACATGGTTGCGATACAGTCGTCCAAATCAGAGAGAATAATCGGAGAAGCCTCACGCTCCGCCTTATATAGGGTCCGTTTCTTCTTCACTCTCCGCCAGGGCAGCAGGTGCGACGCAGCAAACCGCCGCCAAGTGCGTTGCAGCAAACTCCGCCGCCATGTGCGACGCAGTCAAAGTCCTCCGCAGTTAGGCCATGCCTCTCTCCCCTTCTGGAGCGCACGAACCCACACGCACACACACACACGTCCCGTTGACGTCACAGACGCGTTGAGACTCGTTTCGGGCAGGCCCCGACAGGCGGGCGACAGTCCCGGACAGATCGTGACTCGTTTTCGCAGCGTTGAAACTCGGAAGAAGGTCGCCGAAGGTTCCATTCTTAACAACGTCATTACATGGCGCTGTGCTCCAAACAAACCGTTGGCCGTTAAGTTCAAATGCCTCGGGGCTCGACGCTCTGTTACAAATTTTCTCACGCAAAACGATAGATATATATCTATAGACGCTTTACACACGCGCCAGATTGAGCCGCCATAGCCGCCCTTCTCTTGTCTTACCGAGATGCCGAGCCACTGAAGCGGGCGTTGACGAGTCTCCACAACGGCCTATGCTGGGGGGAAGGACACAGTAACACTTAAAATGGCAATAACCTGTCCTGCTGTGGAAATTATGAAGTCAAGCAAACGGAATAAGATGAAACAAAAACTGAAGGTCAGTTATGGCGGCGTCCATGCACAGCTGCTGTAAAGCTAATCATGTTGTATTACACCTGAGACTGCGGTGGATGAAAACGGAAGAACTTTAAGTAGAAGGAACAGACAAGTGTGTCTGTTCCTTCTACTGAAAGTTCTTCCGTTTTCATCCACCGCAGTCTCAGGTGTAATACAACATGATTAGCTACCACCAGCTCGCCTGCACTCTCACCGTCTTTTTGCTGTAAAGCGTCTATATATATTTCCCTCGTGAGCTCAACTCTTCATTCTTGTAATATACCTTTTTAAGCATTGTGTTTTTTTTTTTAAATCACCAATTACGTGTACGTTTTCTGTTACTCAGTGTCGTATTGTCACGAATGACAAGTGATGAGGCGGCGAATGACTGAGTAAACTGAACGTTTATTGGGGCAAACTTGTGCCCCGAAAAAAATAAAAGAAAAAAGAAAGATAACACCAGAGCGTCGCGGGCGTCGAATGCGGCGAAGCAGGAGGATCGAACGCTGAGGCGAAACTGACTCCAGATCGCCTCGCGGAGCCCCTTATGTACACGTGTGGGCTTCTGGAATAATCAGCGTAGAAGGTTCGGCGTGTAGAACATTCTGACCTCGAACAAGCAACACGGTTCTCGAATTTACCAGAACATTACATTAGAGACAACAAAACTGCGTACCCGCGGCCAGGAATCCAACTTTGGCTTTCTGCGTGGAAGGCACGCGCGATAACCGTTACGCCACGAGCGCGCTGCCTGCTTAGTCAGCTGCGCTCGCGGCAATATAGCGTTGATTAGAATCCGCGCCAAAAGTTTGCAACCTTTTTTGCTTCGCTAGCAGACCACATGATGACTTCGTGGGTTCAGTTAACCTTCCTGATGGAGCACGTGATTACGTCGAATAAAGTTAATGACGAGCTACTACACTTCTTTTTTTTTTGCGAGATTTTGGAAGCTTGCACAGCTTTGATTTTAATCGACGCTCGATATGCGCGAGCGCGCGGACGTCTGCCTGCGTAGAAGATTCTGCAATATTTTAGAAGGAGCAAAAACCAGTGAAGACGAATTACGTAATAAGGACAATTTACGACGAAAACGTGAGGTGTATCAAAGTCGAAATGCAGGCCAGCACGCCTTTCAAGAAGTTATGATGAAAGAGAAGTTCAATTAGTGGTTATTTCTTTGATCAAATGAACTGTCCCTAACGAATTTACACTTGATGTTTTTACTCTGCTTTTAGACTATTTAAAATCTTGCTCAAAACAAACTAAGTTTTTTTCTCACTTTGATGATTACTAGCAGGTACGAAGCACACTCTTCTTTTCCGAGCCTGAAAACGAAATTGAGCGTGTCGAACCGATCATGTTAAAGTCTAAATAACTCATCCTTCATTAAAATGCACATCAATTGAAAAAAAGAACCTGCGTTGCATAAGTAAGTACAACTTTTAAAAGAATTAAAATATTACTTGTTCTTTTTTTTTACTGGAAAAACATATTATACATTGCCGAACGCCCATTTTTCACCCAGATGTATGTACCAGCGGGCTCAACCAGGTGCCAAAGTTTAAGGACTAACCATTTTATTATTTAATATCTCTATTACATTTTTTTATAAAACTTGATTGTAAAAAGGGCTGCCGATGGAGCTCTCAAATACGTGTAATTGAATGTCGCGAGTTACTGAGAATGGGCCTCATATTTCCATTAATATTTTCAGAAAATCACTGACAACATTTGAATGGGACAACAGTTAGTTTTGACACTTTCGCGAGCGTTTCGAACCGCTAGCGCTTTGGGCGGAGAATAGGCGTTCGGAAGTGCGTGTTTATTTGGTCTTAAAAAAAAATATATATCACTGTCAATTTTTTGTTGTTTTGGGGAATGCCTTGTAGTGTAAAGATGCGTTTCTCAAACTTTTTTTTTTAGCAGATCTTCGTACATGTACTGATTTTCGTCAGACAGAATCCCGTATCGCACGCAAATACAATTCGTATTTACATACCCGATGAGATTCTTTAGACTTGCCATGTTCCCAATAAATGCAAGATCAAAATCGTATCATTATGGAAACAATTCAATCTGTTGCAGACGACACACTTCACTCATTCCTCATGCATTCATCGTCTGCTGGAGGAAATTTCTAGGCTTCTCAAGGACCGGACGTTTCCGTCGCAAATATTTTCTAAACAGCCGATTCTCGGAAATCTTCTGTCATTTTAGGTGTAAAATTAGGGATTCCTATATATGTTATTCTTAAATGTGTAAATTCAACGCCCGATTTCGAACCACGTTATTTCGGAGCTTAATCCAATTTTATGTATTCGTTCATAGCAACACTCCTAGCAATGATTTATTTGGGGCATTGACTTATGGTATCGATTCAAAAATCGCAAATATTTCTCTCAGAAAGAGGGGCAGAGTTTTCTGTATTTCTAGCTCTCGGAATGCCCTTCAAAAAGGCAGTGATAGACTCTTTTGCTTCTCGCAGAAATAAAGATTCTTAGAAGCAAAGTCCAAGTAGAAGCGGACAAAAAAGTATCTTAAAGAGGATTTGTGTTTTGTTACAGATCCAGTGTATAGTACATTAGCCGGATAAAGCAGATATAAAAATGAGATGCCGGACGGTCAGATAAAGCGCAAAAACGGAAACAAGACCAACATCAAACACAAAGAAAATAAATATGTGTTAGTAAAGGTAAAATGGACCGCGTTTAAAGGAAAGAAATCGATTGATCACAGGGTCGTTAGCGCGCTGGTATAATATAGTCGATACGAGAGCCAACACGACTTCACGTTTTTGGCTCAAAGCTAGATCGATATAGTTGAAGCGCTCTGCATTTTGTAGCCGGCGAAATATCAACCCCAAAACCGACACCCTCAAAACCGAGAACTAACCAATCATTTATAAACTAAAAAAATAACCTTAAAAAAAAGTCAGACAACAACACAAACGTTCAGAAGTGTAAAAAGAAAGGCAAAAAACGCTAGCTAAGCTAAGTTGAAAGGAGCCCGCCAACCGAGCCAGATCAATACCAGCTAAAAGACAAGGCCTTTCGCCCCAGACGTCCTCGCTAGTGAATTCACTAAGCGGCGCCCAGCTTGCATCAGCATGGACGCTGACGCGTCTTGGAGCGTCTAACAACGAGTGCGACACTGGCAAGCGGGGACGCAAAGACGAACGCCTCTGCTGTTTCGAGGTGTCCCTCGTAGATCGAGCTTTAGCGTGTGTGACGCCTGGGCCGGGGCGGAGATCCTCTAGCAATGACGTCATGGGCAGGCCTTGTCTTCTAGGTGGTAGGAACCAGGTACACTCCGTTCAATTGTGAGCTGAAAGTGAGGCGGAAGCTGCGTGCTCAGTGGACCACTCAACCGTCTACCTTTTACCACGTGATCACGCTCCCGCCAATACCACTGCGCGAAGACCGAGGTCGGGTTTTGTAAGTAGAGACGGTTGATTTGACCGAATAGCAAGTAGTTTCTCCGCACTGTTGGCTCGAGGGTGAACAAAGTATAGCAGAAAAGATGCGGAGCAAAAAAACAAATCAAGAAAACACCTTCGTTGCAAAAACAAAAATAAAATAAGCCGCTCTTCGGATACTTTTCCGAGTTCAAATCACGTTTTTACTAATCTCCGAAACGCGCCGCGCACACCGCACCCAGGGTCATTCATCTCGGCAGAGCGAAGAACAGTTCGAAGTCGTTCGTCTTCCGTTCCTGCTAACCTTCCCGGCTTCATTACGTTTACTATTTTTTTTCTTTCCTGTATTTTTCCTCGAAGCGTCCTGTTCTACGTCAATTTGTGGCCGCCGCCAAAAATGCGGGCCCGTTTCCAGTTAAAAAAAAAAAAAGAAAGACAGAAAACGCGCTGCTTGTTTCAGATGAGGCCTGGCCACTCGCCTTAGTGCAGATGGTGGTTTCGGCTGGGTGCCTTTGTTCGTGACGTACGTAGAAAGGCGTTGTACGCCTCCTGTTACATTTCTATACGGCGTGCAAGTGGATGAGAGGAGGAAAGGAAGCGTGGTGAGACAGAGTAATTACGTGTGCCATGAAGCTCGGTCCCCGCCCCTGCTCCTCTGCCCGGAGAAGACGACATCTCGGCCGTGGCTTTCTCGTTCGTTGGAACCAGACTTTTACATAACGGCTCGAGTTAAAGTAACTGATTACTTGTAATCAATTAGATTGTATTGTAACTTTCGAACCTTTCAATCACATTTTTCTCGCTCTCGCTGTAATTTAAATACTGTATTTCTTTTATCAACATACACTAAACAGTTATGTTTCCGAAAGAGCTAAAATTATTGAGTTGAGTTTTTTACGTTAAAAATCGCTCTGTTTAAACGTGCGTCACTTGTCCCTGTTCCACCAACGTTCGACACTTTTTTGCCCCCTAAACAACCAAACAAAGATGCAAAGATACCAGAAGGATTAGAATATCAACGCGCTCAACTACGTTTTCCCTGTCGAGCTCGCGAGGGTGCCTCGTTTTCCATGAACGGGTTGTTACGATCCGGGCATGATGCGGCATTGACGACTATATTCTGCACTCACCTCATCTAGCCACGAAAACCCCGCCCTCTATTCCATTTCGAAAGAGTTCACCATCCCGTAGTTAGACTCACTGAAAAAAATTGAAACTCTAACCAAGTTTGAATAAAAAGAAGATGCACTATGTTTCGGGACCAGCTCGGTCCCTTGCTCACAGGTGACTATGAGTTGGGCGAATCTTCTTCGTTGTCTTCATCGATATCATCTTAATAATCGTCAACTTCATCTTCATCAAGAATATCCAGCGCTGGAGCCCGGTTCGGAAGGTCGCGCCCGTGTTTTTCCGTAAAGCGACGAAGCCCTGAGACGTATACGCTTGGGAGAGTGCCCGATGATCTGTTGACGTTTTCTTTTGTTGTTTGGATATTCCAGGATTCCAGATGCTGACGTCTACGCCAGTGTTTTTCCGTGGCCAGAATCTCGCTCTTGTCGAAGGATACGCTGTGACCAAGTTTTTCGGCGTGTTCAGCGAGGGCACTGGCTTGGACGCCGCTCTTCTGTGTTCCGGGAAATTCTTTGTTTCTCCCGCGTAGGCAGCAGGGCAGTCCGCACATGGGATGCGGTAAACGAGACCTTGAGTCTTCTCCTTTCCCGGCATGTCTTTGGAAAGGAGAGTCGGTGACGGATGGTTGTCACTGGGCTATGAGTGACCGCGATTCCGTATTTGCGAAGGGTCCGTCCGATGATTTCACTGATGTTCCTTATGTATGGTAGGCAAATATGGCTCAAAGGGGCCGGGGCCGTGGAAAAACGTGGACGGTGCAGCTTCTTGTAGCTGCACCGTATGAAATAGATGAAGAAGACGAAGAAGATTCGCCCAACTCATAGTCACCCGTGACCAAGGGACCGAGCTGGTCCCGAAACGTAGGGCATCTTGTTTTAATTCAGACTTGTTTAGAGTTTGGTTTTTTCAGCCAGTCTATTTATTTCCTAAACAGACAGATCTCTGTCGCATATGTTTACATCCCGTAGTTGTAAAGAACGTACTGAAAACTGAAGATTATCTTTTTTACGATTTTTTTTGTTACTAGATCGGGGTTCCTTCTAGTCCAGCTTGTGGCGGTTACTTTATCCTCTCTCTCTCTCTTTCTTATTCTACGTCTACCTTTATCGCCCAAGGAAGTGACGAATTCTAGTACCAATAGGTGAGTGACAGAAGAAACCAAATGCAAGCACTTTGAAGATATGTATACATTTTTGATTTCGTAATAAACAGTTTAAAAAAGTAATGCGAACAGTAATCAATTACTTTCTGGTCATTTATTAATTACTTTTGTGATGCGGTAATTTATTACTGTAATCAGTTACCTTTTTAATAAACTAATTGTAATTTTAATCGGTTACTTCTTTTTAAATAACGTGTACAAGACTGGTTGGAACGCGCCTTGTAGATGTTAGTCAACACAAAGGACGTACTCTCAGAGGTCTTTCCTCTTTCTCGAAGGCTAAAATCCCCGCTCGCAAAGGACAGGTGGAATTCCCAAAGTCGCAGAAAAGGTTAGAGAGCCGCTACTCTAGTCACTGATGAGTCCTAAGAAGCGCAGGGCGTGGCATGTTATCATCACTCCTCAGCCAATTAGATTGCGGCATTCCCCGTAAAGAACCCCGGAGAACCAATCACGGAGCAAGGAGCGCGAACTTAATAAGCCCCGCATTTCTCGAGCTGTCGCTGATTATTGGGAGCGTGCGACGGCCATTGGGGGTCGCTGCTACTTGGCAGCTGAATGGCAGCGCCACCAGTGACCGAGCCCACGTTACGTCACATGAGGAAGCGCTGCCAGCTCGATGCTTTCCAAATGCGCCCGCAGTGCCTCGGCCTCGTCAGCGCCTTCCCTCGGCCGTGTTTATCCCTCTCGCTCCGCAGTGAAGGTTTGACACCTTGACATTCGAAGCCTACCCGCGTTCAGCGTTGCTCTGGATGTATTTTCCGCCTTTCGACCCGCAGGAGTTTCTCGGTGCTCGGGTTCAATCTTGTCTGGCGCGGTTGTAAGAGACAACGCCGACAACACATCACCAGATTTGCGCCCGTTACTAAAAAGAGTTCATTAATTACAATTTCAAATGCTTGGCCTAAAAAGGAATGAATCACTGTTACAAATTACTCCCCGTAAAGAATATTGAATAATTATTTCGATACTTTATTTGATTGCTTTAGCGTTTCTCCAAATAAACGCGAAAAACACGCACTATCTATTTGTGAGGGGAACTTTTGGGCACCATTAAAACTAAAACAGATTCAGTACTATCTACCTATTATATTAGGTTAATATTTTTAAAGGACGGATCGATTTAGATTTAAAGTACTTAAAAGGGTGTTCGACATAAACGAGTATTGCGCTGTCCAACCGGCAAAAAACTAAATCCCACGAACACACGACGAATGCTCTTGGGCAGTGGAGGAACGCGCGCCATTCAAATTAATCCGAGTTTGGCATCGGTGAACTTAAAAGCACGATGATCCCCCAAAGATTCGATTTTTCTACGGGTGCTGCATGCTGCCTAAATATGGGCTGGTTTACTCACTAAACTGACTGCCTGTGACTACAAGATGCGGTACTTGCGTGTGGATAATTTCAAAGACTCCCGCTTTATGAAGGCAGCACCCGCTTCATCTTCTTTCTTGTTCACCAAACGTATCAAAACCAAAACTTAACACGAAATATGAATGCAAAATCTTTCAGCTGAACTAATTTTGCTTCTAAAATGTATTAAAAAAAACATAATGGTAAGCGTACAGCAGACTTTGATGTCTCTCACGTGTTTACATCAACCATACGTTCTCAACTTCAGTGTCTAAGTCAGCCACTGTTTATCCTCAGAAACCTCGGGCTGTGCTGCCTTTCCCTAAAATTTCGGTCTTAGTTCCCGCAGGCACAATCCGCTGACAAGAACACCAGCATTCTCATTGCTAAGAATATTGACTCAGCTTCGAAGTCCCAAGCCGTTTAGGTTGTGCTCCCCGCCCAGCTTATTGCTTATTGGCAAAAGTTACTGTTTAAACTGGCAGAAGGGTTGATGCTATATTTGTTCTGTTCAAATGATCTGTCGTCATCACACTCCTCATGTTTTTGCCTTACGCACCCACTAGTGCGAAGTCAGGTGGCAGAAGCCTCATAGCTGCTTGGTCCAGCCAGTATTCAGCTTTCACAGTGCTGTCAAGAAAGAGCAAAAGCAAGATCTTTTTAGAACCTTTTTTTTGCGGTGTTGACGTGTGTAGGAAGAAACATCGCCACGCAGAGAACGGTTTTGTGTAACAACAACAGAACAACAAACAATAGGGGTGGGGAGGAAAGGACGAGGGAAGAGGGAGGAAGCGGACATATGCACTACGGTCACGGTGTCCACGGTCCCACTGCTCACGAACCCCACACGACGGTTTTATGGGCATTAGTTTCCTGCTCCTTTGTGCGCTTGAAGCAGTCCCTTCGTCTTCCAAGAAGTCAAGGCCCGTGGATCATTTTAGGCAGCCGAATCCTCCCAGCCTGGCGGACCGTACGAACGAGTCCAGTATGGTCTTTGGCTGTGCTGCCGTGCTTTCCGTGAATTTTTTTATATCCTCCGCCAGCACGTTCTTCGCTATCGAACCCCCGTCTTGTGATGCCATGCTAAAAGCGCGAAGGCCATTACATCGCCATTTTTTCACTCTACACTCTTAGAAAAAAGGGTCTATCTAGTCCTCCCAAAAGAGAGGAACGACATTTTAGCCTTAGAAAGGGAGAAACTTTCGTCTCTGAAAGCAGGGGAGCAAAGTTCCTCCGTCGTCAGCACCTCATAATGGCGGCCCACAATCGAGTAAATCGAACTCAATAAGGCTTAACGAGGACGCTACCTCTATTTTACGGTGTGAAAGGAGCGGCAAATAAAAGCGTAACACGAGCTTTCCGCAAACTGTATTTATTTCTGAAGCCAGCTTCCCCCGCAGGTAAAGAAACTTGCGTTTCTAAAGCAGTCACCAAGTCTTTTCGTCGTCAGCACTGCGATGTTAAACGGAGACAACTGATACCCAGTAACTTCGCTCACTTTACGTCTTACCTTTGCTGCTCCTCAAGCCACAATGATTTTGGCAGCACGCCACATCATGGAGGAGTGGTAAACCTATCGCGAAACCAAAAGCCGCTTTCGAAAGAGAAAATTTGACGCAGCCTACTTTGCTCATTCTTACACGGTAAGCAGAATATATCGCGAAGCGTCAAAGAAGGTTAAATCGCTAGCCACCAGATGGCAGGGTCAAGCAGAGTAATTGCAAGCAGCTAGGCTAGGTGGCGCTAGGTGACGCCCAAATCATGTGTACAAAGTGTTTTTTTTTTTTTTGCTCACGCCATCATTTCGGTACAGCGTACTAGAATACGCGGTAGTGTTGGGACCGGAGTGACCCGCGTAAGGAGTGTGGTGTAGATCGCGATAAGTGTCGACACCGGCGGCGCATCGGTAGAATGGTCAGTATTGTGGTGGCAGTACGCGTGCACCATGTGCATGCGCACGTGCGGCAGCACGTGAGGACTGCACCAAATGTCTGTTGCCCTGTCGACTTTAGCGCCGCGATTGTTGTCTACACGCGCAACCTCACCTTCCGAGTCGTGCCGGTCCAAACGCTACCCGGTATTCTATACCCTGTAATGGCGGTTCTGGCACCTTTATTACACACACATGTAGATACATTACGCGTACCACAAGCATCAGCTGAACACATACAAGAACGCATACACACACAGCACATACAGACATCAGCACAGCAGCACACTAACCCGATTGCTACTTCCGAGCTCTGCGTTTCCGCCTTTTATAATCGCCCTTTAGAAATTAGAAGGTACGGGTTTTCTAGGTGTGCACCTAAGCAATAAATAATATTCCCAGCATGTTATTCTTTTTTAAGCGATGTCATACCTCTGAAATTATTTTGTCCGACTCAGAGGATGAATCTCGTAGCAAAAAGTAAGCGCTCATGCCGTAATTATTTGAAAGCCAATCAAACAAGCCGCTCCAGTTCGGTTTCAAGCGATGTGTTTGCTTCCCCGCACAGCACGTCGAAGCCAGTTTTTCTATCATAGAATTCTTTTTCTGTTAGTGCTGGTTGCGTGCAGGCGCGATTGTCGTGTTGAATTAATCTCTGTAGAGCAGATATTCACTCAGCTGGAAGTGATGCTTCACGGGCAGAGAAATCGTTATTCAAGAAACATATATGCAGTGGAAGTCGCGACTTGCGGCAGGTTTTAACTCTACGGAGTTACGCCGTGGTGAGCTCGAAAACCTCTTGCTCTCATCCTAAGCGCGCCACTTTTAGGGCAGTTTTTTATAAGACAGTAGTATATAAAAAAAGGACACCTTTTTTTGGTGATTTTATCTAACATCCTCCCTTAATGCTACAATTCCAAACTCTTAAATATAACTACTTTCCGTCATGTTTCAGGACTGTTCAATCCTTCCCCCAGAGTGCAATCGCTCTCGGGGAGGGGACAACAGGACGTCGCAGACGACAGTCAGATTGGCCACTGTACGATAAAAGCTACGGTTTAGATCAGCGTTCTAACATTGCTATTCGCAGGTCGATCGATTGCACCGTAATCCCTCGAGCGGTTTTGAACTCTTTAATGTAAAGCAGAATGTCAACCTGCGACACCCATGCCCCTCCGATCACAGCCCCACCAGCACCATCTCATCTTGTTACTATACCAATGATACGCAAGCACACGGTCACATCGGCGACGATTCCAGTCTTCGTTTACTGCGCACACCACTGCCATCGCGATGTTTCTGCTATGTTGCTGACACGCAGGAATAGAAAACCACGTTGATTGCCGGTTGGCATGATGTGCAGGGGGAACAGCGCACCCGCAAAACAGTTACTCGAATCAACACACACACAAAAGACAGAGATACTTACGCAGCGCTGCGTAAGTGTCACTTGGCATCAGAAAACAGAACCGAATTCTGCGCAGAAAACACGCAGGCACCCGGCAGCGAAACCTGCCTGCAGGCAGGTTTTGCTGCCGGTTTTCATAAGGTCGTTAACGTCGACACGTCGTTCCGCAATCCGGAGGCGGCCATCTTAGCCCAGTGTACGTAGCGCTGAGCATGGTACTGCTCCAGAACTTCGGTGTTTCAACGGCTTCGTTTGCTAGTTTGACAAAATTAGTGGTAAAAACGTCAATGCAACCGAGTTGTTCTGCACGTTTGGACTGGGAGACGGAATTACAGATCGCTGAAGCTTAATCAACCTAAAAACGTTTATTAAACAACGCGCGCGACGTGCTCCTAAAACAGAAGTGAAATAAGATGAGGAAAAAAGCCTCACCTTTCTCCCGTCTGCCTGGAAAAGCAAAACAAAACGTTTCGTTCCTTCCATTTCGTGTTCGACAGGGCGCGTTAGCAGAACTTAGGTACAAGAAAGCGCGCCGTTGCTACCCTTTTCATCCTTTTATCCTGATAGTTTTTCTCTCCCTTTGATGGGATGGAACGAGTAATTTCACTAATTCGTTATTGAAAACGTATTGAGTTTACATTATAAATTACATCCTCCCAAAAGTAATGGAATAATTACTAAATTACAATATAGGTGATGAATTATTAGTAAATCACGTTACTTATGACGGATTTCTTCGAAGTCTGCACACCAGCACGTTGTGCGTTAATTTGCGCTGCAAGATGAACATACAAAGCGTCTGCGCGCTCAACGGTCCGGAAATTATTACGGGACGACATTCACCAGTGCCAGTAATTGATAAAATCTACGTGAGAAGTATTTTTTGTTCTTTCGTTTATTTTCTAACTGCTCTTTGCTCGCTGCCGGATTGATGTGACATAGATCATTGCGATGAATGTGGCGCTTTTCGCCATCGCATGAAGGGCATCAGCGTTCTCAATTTCCAGGTATTGTGTTCGGAAATTTAGCGTGGACTGTGGTCCTGAACGTTTTATATCGCGCTGTGCGCAGCTAAGCTGACATTGATTAGAAACGTTGGCTGCTACACAGGTTGTTTAGGCCGGCCGGGCTGTCGTCTATGCGAAATGCTTCCGCTAGGAGCCGCCCTTTGGCGCCACTGTCTCGTCGCACGCTTCCAATACGGAGTATTCACTGGCGGCCATAGCTGTGTGCGAAAATGCTGAGCGCGTGCTGATGGCGAGCTTCCACAGTACTTTTGCAGCGTGCATTCGGCACCATCAAGAGTGCCGGTCTTAGCAGCCTATTGATGTGAGCTCGTTCTGAGCATGCGCTCTAAACAGCCCCCCCCCCCCCCCCCAAATATGGCGTCTAGTGAATACTCCCTATAGGACTTGCAGATGGCGCCGGTGTTTGAATCCAGAACGCCTGACCGTGACGCAACTGGAGGAGCGGACGAGTACTCCTTTTACTATATTACACGCGCTGCACGTGCTCGCCTTCACTATAAAAGAATTCGAAGCAAATAACAAAAATAAACATTTTGTGAAACGCGCTTGCGAAGTGCCTTTTGATTTAGACTTTTGCTTTCGAACTGTTAGAGCTGACGACGCCATCACGCGCAGCGCTTGTACCTGTGTTCCCGGCATATTTTGATGCTTGGGCAATTCGGCAAAAGGTCTATTATCCGCCTTGATCGGAGGGAGAGAGTGTGACCCGAGCAGATAGCCTTTGCATGTACTTCCTGTCCTTCCACTTCCAACCAGAGCTCGCCGCTCTGACGTCACCGCGGCCTCTGTACAAGCAATGGACACAGCATCATTTTTCCCCAACCGCACTTTTCCTTTTATTTCAGTTCGAACCGTCAGGCGCTTTGTTTTTCTACTTATTTTACGTTTCGCCTGTTGCGGTTTACCCTCAGCGAGTTTAAATATAGAAGCATGAGAACCACAGAACCGGGATACCTCCGTGCTTCACAGATGACTCAGCGGGAAACGCCATTTTGTTAACCCCGGAAACTTCCCTGGTTTTGTTAGAGAAAGTATTCAAAAAATAGCCTACTGGGTGGTACCATATTTGTCAATCGGGCTACGGAAGGCGTTCTGGGTATGCGCGGTTGCTCTCTTTTATAATATCAGACGACGCGCCTGAGTCTCCAGCCCAGTGAAACAGCATTTTTCGCCTTTTTAGTAAGCGCCGGAGAGGTAAAAAGATATGAAACGTGTCTTCCTCCAACGGACTTCATTCTCTTTGTTGTATAAACTACGAAGCCGCGGAGTCGCTCTGGTCGAAACTGTTCTCCTATTGCAGGCGTTGCAAGCGTTGGGGCGGAAAACTTGCACGCCTACCTCACAGCAGCACACACGGAGAGTTAATCGCTGTGGGAGCTGGCAGATGGTGAAGCTACAAAGAGAAATCGCAAACGACCATACAGTGTGCTGCGATTGATAACGGTAGCTGCTGCGTTGTGAAAAAGCGTGCTGACGGAGATTTGCCTTCAGCCGTTGTGCTGTACAGTGTTGGTGATGGGTTTTTTGCTTTCAGTGGAATTGATATACGAGAGGTGTTCGAGATATGTGCTTTGGTGGAAGAAGCGAAGGTACGTACGCCAGCTGTTCTGTGGAGGCGCGCTTAGTACACGAGAACAGAACCCGGGCGGCGGCGGTGAGGAGGAGAGGGAGTGTGTGCGCACAGTGCGATTACGTGTGTAATTCGCAACGGCGGCTGCCGGAGGGGCGAGGGGGTTGGGGGAGGAAGGGAAAGGGAAACCAGGGAAAGAACAGTGGCGGCCTACAGGGGAAAAGGGAGGCGGAGTGAAAGAGAGCATTGCCGTGCGTGAGGAACGACGGGGAGAGGGAAACCAGGGCCTCTACTGTAGAGCGGGGTTTTGCGTTTGTACACGAGCATTGTTGCCGGAAGGGGCACTAACATCTACCGCTGTAATAGAAAGGTTGGCCTTGTTCGTGCAGCTAGTGAAAAGTTACTCTCCCTTAATATTTTCTAAGTTGACCTTGCGTTGTCGAAGGGCAGTTTGCTGGGTGAAGTATATAAGGTATCTTCAGAAAAAAAAAGAGTAAGTGTACAGGCAAGTTGGTGATAATTATTCGTAATGTAAAACCTGAGGCTGTGGTGCCGGAAATTAAAAAAACAAAAAAACATTTAGGGCCAGTTTCAACAACGTCACTTACCTTAACGCCAAGCGGTTCTTTCCTAAGTTGGCTTATCGCCCTAAACCGAGCTCGGGTAAGCCTGGGTTTAAATTCCAATTGCACTAACGGTAACTCGGGTTTAGAGAAGCGCCCCTACCTAAACGCTGGATTTGCGTATGGAATGTAGGGACAAACAGAAAGAACTACGGAACGCTCAGAAGGACGAATACGATTGACGGATAGGAATCATGTGATGTAAACAAACAAATGCCGAAGTAGTCGTCGTCGGTGTCTGCTTTTCGCTGTATCTCTTCGGTGATTAACGAATTGAAGGTCTCTAAATTCAGTCATTTTTTCGCTTAACTTTCAAAAACAGGAGTCAAAGCTTTAAATAAACACGAATGCTTTTTACATCTGTGATTGTGTGTTTAATATCGGTAAACAACAAAATATTTCGACAGTCACAGTAGTTTTCGTTCTGACATTTAGAGATAGAAGAGCCAAATCGCATTGAACGCGAGAAGGACGCTCTACTCGCTACATCGCTTGAGACAAAACATCATCGAAAATAAGTAGAGTAATATTAGTTGATACCCAATGGAACAGAAAGTAAACAATGGGGCGGGGCCAGCCCCCCTTGTTTATTTCCTGTTCCATCGTGTATCGACCAATCACAGAGCCGGAGGGCGGTTCCTCTTCCCTCTCTCCCATCTCAGGGGCCAATGACAATGCATGGGCGTTGGCTAGGGACCAATCGGAGCTCGCCCGGGTCACGGTTTGCGGTTTGAGGTCACGTACCTCAAACCGCAAACCTCAAGTGTGGTTGACCAGGTGTTGACAGCTGCGGTCATCATCTGATAACAACCACATGATGGTCCGAACTTCGTTCGACAGAGGGCGCTAACGTGATGTCGCACAGGGTTTGTGCTGCATCCGAAAGAGGGCGCTCACATGATGTCACACAGGGTTCGTTCTGCATCCAACAGAGGGCGCTGCGCTCCGGTCACATGAAGGACACGTGTTTTGAATTTGAATCGCTGCGCGGTAAATGCCCCTTTTATTCGATAAAAAAGGCTTCGCGGGCGACGGGGACTCGACCTCGCTACCTTCTGATCAGAAGCCCAACACTCTACCGTCTGAGCTATGAACACAATGCTTCTTGGACGACTTCATTCGTCCTAGTATTTCGTACGGCAAGCGCGCAATTCAGATCACGTTGCTGTCGCAACGCTTGGATTTTGTAACGGAATTGCTGAGTCATTCACCGGAGGGTGCTACAGGGATGACGGAAGAGTTCAGGATTATTGAGTCATCTGTCAGGCGGGAAAATGCACTGTCACGATGACGACACAGATATGTCGCCGTGAGATTAGTGACGAGAAATGTATTGTCGCATGTTTTCCCGGTGGGTCATGTGACCAACGTCACCTGATATTTGAATCGCTGCGCAGTTGACAGCTCGGTTCATAGATGGCGCGTGTCTTTTGTTGCTAAGTGTCTTTGTTGTTATGGCATGAGTGACATCTTGCGTCATGGGTCTGACCTTGCGCCATCTGTTGCTGAAAAGTTGAATTGCGCGTCTTCCTAAGGTGTGCTCATTCGTATTTTCGCGTGCGCGCAAGGCGTGTGAGTTGCCGAATCTGTGTGTAGATGGCGCGCACCTGAATCCTTTTGCTGGCGTGAACTTTTACCGTTATCACGCGACATCTCTCGCTAATTTTAGCGCCAGCTTGGTTGATGGCGTCAACTCTGTCGCGCTCACGTCATCTCTCGATAATTTTATCGTCATCTGCAGCTGCTGAACGGAGCAGTGTGGGAAATGGACCGGAGCATGGTCGCATCCATACGCGCTAAAGACGAGACAGATATGATGTTTCATGTTTTTTATTATCATTCGCTCTTAAAACACGCACACTTATAAATACAGATACGGCTTTTAAAATCACTCTACGCGACAAAGAAACCACTGGAAACACTTTACACAAAAATGTACAATACAAGCAATATAAAACACATCCGAGGGAAACAAAAAGTGGAATAACAGAGCAAAGCGCACGATACAATCCAAAACAAATATTTACAAGGTCAGGGCGTGAGATGAGAAGAGAGATAGGATCCGGCTTTTGGTACACTAGCGGGTTATACAAAAATGTACACAAGAAGTTTCAAGACACACCGGTGGGAAACGCGAGCAATTCCGATACAGTCCAAAATATTTACAAGGCGTGTGATGAGGAGGCAGGTCGCTCGCTTCCTAAAACGCTCTTGTGGCCAAAAGGAAACGTCATAATCCCGTCGCTGCAAATGTATCGCTTGTTATCGAACGGATTCAGAGCAATCTTTTCGACCGCGATACTTTTGTTCTCGTTAAGTTTTCGAGCAATCAAATGTTGCGTCAATCTGTGCAAAGTTTTCGTCTCTAGAGCGTGCTTGTACAGCTCGTAGGTGAACTTGCGAGACTCGCATTTCCTTACTCCCTTGGCTCTTACGCAACACGCGTTGCTGCTTGTTTTGAAGCTGTATAGCTTTGGTTTTAAGCAACAAAAAGCCACTAAGTGAGTAGTGGGATATTCATTTTTTAACACACCGAGCCTCATTTTGTTTTCGGTTGAAAAGAGCTTGTGACTCTCTGGATATCCAGATGTATCCAAGCAAGCGTCTCGGAGTTGGAGCAGTTTGTCGTCTACGTCTGAACCGTGAAGGTGTAGGAAGAAGGAATCCGTGTCGCAGTAAAGAGCCCTCGCTGAGGGGATCGCACGACGAAGTTGATTATAAAAGAAGTCGTACATTACTATTTTTGATATCTCAAGAATGGAGAACCCTGCGTAGAGTGGTTGCTTGAGTTTGATCACTTTCGGAGCGAACTGGAAAATTACGACCTGCGAGCTAAGTGCTCGAAACTGCGTCAGGTTCGGCTTCTGAAGCATTTTTCAGTATGTCGTCCTCTTTAACGCACAGTTTAATGTGTCCATGTTTACGTGCATTCTCGATCGTCTTGCCATATATGCTGTTCATGAAAAGTTTGGAAAGATTCTTCAGGAAGGAGTTGGTTGCTTGCTGTCTCAGCTGGTGGTTAAAATCAATAAACTCCCTCAAGAACGCTCGCTGAGAGAATTTGAGGACTCGGTGAATTTTGGTGACCTCTAGTCCTAACTGGATGTACAGCTTCAAAATCCGGTAGTGCAAAACGTATTTCGTTTTGTCGTGAAGTGTGAGCAGCAGCTTCTTAGTGGATTCCTCTTTGGGCATTTCAAACTTGTCAATGAGACTTTTTTGATAGTCGGACAACCAATCGTAGGGAACGCTTTGCTTCACCGGGGCCAAGGGAAAGTCAGAATGAGTATCGTGCAAGTCGTGAGGATGTCTGAGGTCTACCTCCAGAATGTAGCCCGTCGGAGCGTCATCTGGAACGTCATCAATGTTCAGGCAGGCAATCTCGTCTTTCGTCATCCACTCAAAGTCCGACACTGGCAGGGCTTCTCTCATTGTCGCCGCATACAGACCGTTTACGTCCAAGTCCAAGATCTGAGACGGTTCGTGCTGCGGGTTAAACGTATCCGTTCCCGGAACATTTGCGACAGCATGGCGGGTTGTGCATCGGGTAATCCCTCCGCGAATACCCTGTTCTATCATGAGATAGGTGTCAGGATTGTGAATTAGCTGCAGTCTTAGTTTCGACTGTTTCAGCGCACACGACAAGCTTAGGGACGGTAACAATACGAAATGTAAAGCCTCAATTTCGTACGTCTCCAGCGTCCAGCGTCTAAAGTTTTTTAAAACATCGGCCAGTAGGAGGCAGTCCGTCTTTAGGCAAAGGTCGCTGTATTCTCCAAGGTTCTTCAAACCAAAGGTATCGAAAACGACCTGTGCATGTTGGTAGTCCTCTTCACACACCCCGATCCCAGTCAACTTGTTAAAAAAGGCCCCTCGTGGCGGGAGGCTTTGACCGTCGTAACTCTCAAAGCTTGTAATGAAATTATAACAAAACACTCCTTTGCGGGCAAGGAGGTCGACGTGCTCGGGAAAGGACTGCCGAAGGCAACAAAAATGTTCTGTGCCCTTGGAGTGGAGATTTGCACGAGCGTCTCTAGGCTTGCATTAAGAAATGCGAGGCTGTCAATAATCGAGGT